>CAEFZX010028768.1:0-17905 GCA_903066825.1 Alfaro cultratus
ACTCTCGCTCAAGAGAACCCCAACACACTATGCTCATTTGTGTGTTCGCGCCACCACCACAAAAATCACCCACATATATATATATATATATATATATATATATATATATATATAGTAAAAAATAGGTCTAGGGTTTGCATATCTACATCTTACTAAGTAGATTCTAGGGCAAACTGGTTCATTTAGTTGTACATTTTGCTGACCTTTTATTTGTCCCAAAAAATACCAACAAAACATTTTGACGTTTGTGGTTGTAACATCACAAAATAATAGGATAGGAATTCCTGCTGAAGGAATTGTACCTTTTTCATCCAGATCTGTAGATTTTCCATTTCCATTATATAATCTGAGACTGTATCTTGTATTTTCCTCTTCAAGCTGCAGGTCCTGAACCAGAAACCACAAACCAGAGCAATCTGTTCTCTGAGCTGCTCAGAGAACAGATCCAGATGCTGGTCAAGCATCTGGACCAGTCGAAAGAAAAACCCCTCAAACCTCCTTCTGCAACTCAAACGACATGTCGGGGGACAGTCAGCAAATCACAAGCCACTAATGAGGGCCTATCTTCATCATCTTTCCAAGAACCATAAAAACACCACATGACATAACGCCAGTAGGACAGGATCAGACAGGACCGAGCATATTCCTCCCTCATGAAGGCATGCAAACATCTGAGCTCCACATGAAGTGAGAAAAACTAAAGAAACCAAACTCAATCAGCAGCCACACTTTGGGAACACCTAAACTTCTAGTCGAGATCTGAAAACAGGCTTCATTCCCATGATCTCATCAGGACTCTGTTCAGGAACATAACACCCAGAACAATAGACAGACTCAAGCCCTGCAGAGTTGACTTGTAGACATTCATCACATCTCTTACAGCTCTGGGAAAAATTAAGAGACCATTTAAAATGATCAGTTTCTCTCATTTTACTCTTTATAGGTATATGTTTGAGAAAAATAAACATTGTTCTTTTATTCTATGAAATACTGACAATGTGTCTCAGACGTTCCAAGCAAAAATTTTGTATTTGTTTGCAGAGAAATAATCAAAAATAACGAAAAAGATGCAGTGCTTTCAGACCTCAAATAATGCTAAGAAAACAAGTTCATATTAATTTAGAAACAACAATACTAAAGTTTTAACTTGGGGAGAGTTCAGAAATCAATATTTGGTGGAATAACCGCAAGGTTTTCAGTGGTCTCTTCATTTTTTTAAAAGCTGTATCAAACTAAACAAAAATCCTTTCAAAATACAGAGGGAAATCACACCCAGAGCTAATAAACGCCACACTTAGTCATCTACCCTCAGGGAGCACTTACTTTTGGTTTTGCTAACTTTGAACCTAAGAACAATTGTAAGGAAAAATGCAAAAGAGTCGCAGTAAAGCAGGAGAATAAACTAAAAGACGAGTTATTGTTTGTTGGTCGTGCCATATGCAGTGAAATTCAAGAAGAATCTCTTGCAAACCATAACTATGTGAGTCGCCACTTTTGCTGCTTTTCATAAACATGAAATGAAAGAATTACAACAAAAGATTTTCCCATAAATGGGCTTCTACCACATGCTGCTTCTCAGAACGTCAGCCTGCAAGTGATGAGCTTATTAAATACTTTTTCAATGCTCCTGACATTAGTTAGATTTATTTTGCATACCCTGATTAAAGTCTGTGAAACAGGTCAGGCTGTGAATAGCCAATAAACATTATTCCCAGACGTCTAATAGGGAGTAAAGTAATCTCAGCAGCTCTGACTCTCTTGCGAATAAAGAGCCGTGTTTGTTTATTGATCTGACGCCAAAAGGACACCAAAACACATAAACAACAGAGCAAACAATAATGAGACAAATTCACAAAGATAAACTGTGAAAGGTGCCATGCATGCTAACCCATCCGATGCAAGATTACATCCAAAATAAATGACTTCCCCAGAGAAAACTGTTGGCCAGCCTCATTTATGTGTTTATTTGTGTGAATGTGCCAGTAAATCCCTGTTCATCTGCTGAGGTCCTGGCCTTCTTAAACTCTCTGAGATGTGCAACTGTTTACCGAGGATCCACACCATCATTTCACATCCCAACCCTTCAGCTCCCACCCAAACTTTGTATCAGTCCTACTATTTCTGAAATACCTTTGGAAGTTTTGCAACTTTTTTCTAAAAAAAAAAAAAAGTTAATGCTTTCTGTTTATTTTTTTATGAAATAAACTCTGTTATCCAAACACATGCTTATTAGCAGGCAATGAATCAAATTGATGCAGATGTTTCATCTGCCATAAATCTTGAGCTGAAGCTGCCAATAGGTACTGTTTAAACAAGCCAGCTGGCAGAAAAATCCCAACACACCTCATTGAGAAAAGGAAAAAATGAATTCTGAATTGTTGATCAATGCAGTTTGCAAACTTACCTCCCAATATCTCTTGATGGCCTTTTGTCAGATTTTATTTTCAGTCTTCATTGTTTCAAACATGAGATAAGTTGTTGTGCGACATCCTAAACAGATTATCTGTATCATATTCGCCATAGCAACCTATTTTTTAGATTAGCCACACACAGCATCCCCCAATCCCAGCTAACTCTGTCATATTGAAGTCATAATGACTGCAGCTTCCTCTTGACATGGATCTGAGTTGGGTGAACTTTGACCCCTTTTTTGATGAGTATCTTCCAGATTGCAAATAAAAAATAAAAAAATTACAATGACTATAATCTGGAGCTCTATGTAAATTTGGGATTTAGGTTCATGAACATATTTTGAGCAAACTTCCACTGCTCAATCCCACTTTGCATGCCCTCACTTTCCAGCCACATACTTCTCATAAAACAAAGACCTGTTGCTATGACACACTTCAGGAACATCTTTCCCCTACCTATCTTATCTTTAAAGGTGTTTTGACTGCAAAGGAGAAAATGACTGCCAAGGAATCAGAGGAGCTTGAAAAACTCTCCAGAGCAAAAAGAACCACATACTTTAAAATACAACCCTCATTTTTAAGCATATTTATTTTTGACATTGCTGAGGTCTAGAAAAATATTCTACTTACATGCTTATCATGTAAGTAGAATATAATAGACGTTAACACATTATAATGTGTTAACGTCTATTTGAAGTTGCTTCTAAACCCAGCTGCAGAACAATAGTTAGAAGTAGTTTCCTTTATTTTCTTGAACTTGTTCTGAGGTGCAGCCAAAGTGACGCTCTTACAAGTTCCTGAAGCTCCTTTGTTAGACTCTTGCTCTTTAATGCAGCTCCAGAACAAGTGGTTTACCAAACCTTGCAATCATTCTCAAGATAAAAATTAGGATTGATCAGTGGGCATACTTTAATATATTCATACTTTTACATCATTTTTAAAAAGCTTTGCACATGCTTTGACTGTGTGGACTAGTCAGCCAACAGTCCCGGTTCTACTCCTGTCAAAACTCATTTTGGGAAAAACTCGACATGTCAGGGCAGTCACTAAAGTAATTAACAACATGACTGCAACTTAAGACAAGTCCTGGAATCCACTGAGCACTGATGATGTATAGCTGTTAATGTACTTTTAACTATTTGATCATCTCTTTCATTGAAGGAAGGATGAAAATTTGTCATTATTTTGCTGAAGTTTGCTCTTGTATAAACACTGCAGAGGTTTCTGGCTTTGTTTAGCTTGTGAAGCAGTACCACTTCCCTTCTCAGCTAGCACAGTATGCACACAGCATGTTGGGTGGCTGGATCTCCTCCCTGCACTTCAAGGACATGAGGTTGTGGTTGCAGAGAGAGGGGCTGCTGTGTGGACATTTGCGGAGGACAGATTAAGAAGTAAAAACAGTCCAGTTGTTTTCCTGTGAACCTAATGGTGATGAGAAGTTTGACTGCTTCCACATGTTGTATCTAAACTAAGTGACAGCAGTCATCTGTACACATAGTTACCTCACTTTTAACCACATTTTATTTCTTCTGCTACATAGCAACGTCATTCTTATTAAGGAAGAATGAAGTGAAGCATAAAGACTTCAGTGAACCTTATTTCTGGACATGAAAGCATGATTTGAATGAAGATAAAGTCTGAGAGATGAGCTTCAACTCCAGTTTCATTCATAAAAATCCACAGGATACTTCTGTGAGAGTTGAAATATTTCCTCGTTGCATTGTTTTCTACTTACATGAACCCAGGACTCATTGGAGGCAAAAAGGAGTTCTAACGGTGTGGTTCCGTTTCCTGGAGGCGGCCCAGCGTTCTCAAACATTCATTCAGTGCCTCTCCTTTCTTCAGGACTGTTCTCTTTCCTTCTCATTTTCAAAAAGACATCCCACAGCTTTCTGACGTCGTTTTGTTACTCCCCTCCTTCCTCCTGTTACCTTCGCCCATCCCCCACTATGCCTGTCAGAGAAAAAGAAGAAGAAAAGTTTCTGTGCAGCTGAGTTGGGTGAACTTTTGGGGAAAAAAACTAGAACAGCAGAACCGAGGGCAAGATAGGAGTAAATTAAGTAAACTTTGCTTGCAGTCAACTGTCTTTAAGTCACAATTTGGATGGAGGAGATCAAACTTGTTTGTAATACCAGCAAGAATCTTGAATTTTTGGGGGAAACTCAACCTCAGAATACTCATAAATAGTTATTTGACAGAGAGAAAAAAAATGTGTTAGAATTTAACAGAACAATTGGTTTATATTGCTTTCTAACAAAAACTTCTGACAAAATGATTAAACGTTCTAAAGTAATTTCAGCTTAAAATCCTTATAACATACAGTATTTTATTAACATTATATTTATACATTTAAGGGATTCTTATCAAAACTGAGTTGTTGTTGGTAACACGGTGATTTAAATTAGTTTTTTCAACATTATATGATCTTTGAGGCTGACAAAGTGCATTTATTTTAAGATGTGTTAAAAAGATCTGGTGAGAGTGCAAGACCACTTGCATAGAAATATATTTCTTAAAGTAATAAGTATTTTTATAGAATTAGGGCGACAAATAGTCATAAAAGTTTTCAAAAAGCATGTATTGTTAAATTTGTTTTGAGTATTATTACTTGAAGATTTAATATTATGGTATTATTCTTGATTGTGACTCTGATCCTTTTGTTGTACTAGTCGATACTCATGAAATCAGATGAAGATGAAGTCATAAATGAGGGATTATAACCCATAATCATCTCCTGCTGGAGGTAAATATTTATTATAGTCACGTAACGGCTTCACTTGACGTCACAAGTGAAGGTCCTGGGTTTGTGTCCTGTCCTGTCGTCCTTCTGCATGGAGTTTGCATGTACAAAGTCGGTCAGTGGCTGGATGAAGTCACATAACTACATTTTCTTTAACTACACCATAAGTAGGTTAAAGATAATTACTTCAAAAGATTTTTTTGTCTGAGCAGGTACAAAACGTCCCCAAGGTAACAAAGAAAAGGCGCATGGTTGGAATGTTATCCCCTGTGGTAGATTAGCATCAATCCAGCTTTACGAGTTTTGGCAAAGGTGTTCTCTGTTCTTAGACTTCTTCTGCTTTCAATTTACCATTCTGACCAGGGTGATAAATTTCACTGCGCACATGCTGTTTTATTTTTTACATAAAAACTTTAGAGCCATTTGTTGTTGAGCTGCAAACTCAGTTGTTTTTGATTTACTTTTAAGCCATAAAACACATGTAAGCGCTTTCTTCTCACTCCACTGGGGCACATTAAGAGTCTTTCTCCAGACACTCATTTGATTCCTCAGTTCATGGGTGAGACGGTGATAGTCAGGAGGTTGAGTATAAAGAACTGGATCAGTGATAGACATGACATGGCGCACAGAAGCTACATCACCTATGATGCAAAGGACATAGTCCCACACATAGTAAACAAAAAAACAGAGCATGCTGATATACTGCAAGAGCAAAATATTTAGACTTTTAATATGTAATTAGGAATAAAAACAAAACAGAAAATATTAAAAATGTTTTCCTTTTGACTGGCATTTATCCGGCTGCCTCATATTTTATGTTCAAATGTTTCTAAAACAATTAAACTATCACATAAAGAAGGCTGATCAAATATCAATAATGTTTGAACTGGTTTTCAAATTAGGGATTAGAAAAGTGTAATTTATTTCAAACATCTGTACCTTATTTCAGTTTAGTTTAGTTCAATTCACTTCCAGATTAGTTTTTGCTACTCTGAAAAGACAAATGTAAGTTTCAGTGCCTTGCTCAGCTCCTCTAAGCTTTCTATGCATTTCTCATTTTAATTATAATGCACTATTTCTTTTTTGCTCTCGCCACATTTTGGTTTGTGTTTGTGACTTTGCCACTCAAACACAACCACACTGCCATTGGCTGCATTCCTGCCGCACACTCTTTGCGTTATTTAGCAAGCGTACAACCTACAAATAAAGCCCAATGGCTGCTCTTCCCAGTCTGTTCACACCAGCTCCCGTTTCCGGTGGCAGTGGGAGTTGATTTAAACACAGACCAACACACCAACCTCCACGCATTCTTCCAGACTGAAACCAAAATCTCCCATCATGCAGATAGTGCCTCAGTAGTGTGTTGCCTCTGTGGCACTGTGTCATTTAGCTGGCCTCATTTCCAGGACATCGTCTCTCCACACCGCCGCTGTCTCTGAGTGACTTCTTGGTGAGAACACTGTGGGAGGCAGCGCATTCTGTAAATAGTAAAGTGCGGTCATGGCAGCATTCTGATCTCCAGAGACATGAAGATGCTCTCGACTGCAGGGCAACTCCATGGGAAATGCAGACAGAGCTTGTGAGACACTAGGAGAGACAACTGGGTTTGATGGATAGTGGCTGTGGGAGGAAGTCATCCCGATGCTTTTCCTGGAGTGTGAGTTAATGTAATTAGATGTGTGTGTGTGAAAATAAGGGCTGTTGTAACTGGTATTTTTTTTTGGGGGGGGGGTTGTAGCTTCTCTTAATTGTAATTGTATTATTATAAAGTTTTAGAAAGGTTAAAGCTTCTGTAACATTCACAGAAGTGAAAGCTAGAGGACTGCAGGTCTACTTCTCGCCCAATGACCGCTGGAAACGGGCACCAGCCCTGCAGCGACTCTGCAAGAGCTAGCGAGTACAAACAATGGATGGATGTGTTTTGTCAAAGTCTTTAACATTTTTCTTTATACTTTGGCAGCTTTTTCACAAAGTTTCAGACCAGTTTATCGATCTTGTGCAGAGTTTTAAAAGAATCAGGTTTTGACCTGACACAAGACATTATGCATATCATAATTATATATTCACTGCTTATTGCTTAGGTGGGGAACACAAATTGGGGAAGAATCGAACTGGTAGCACTGCTATCTTGCAGCAACAGGGTCCGAGGTTTGAATCCAAGCCTGGGACATTTCTGCATGTTCTCCCTGTGCTTGCATGGCTTCTCTCTGGGTACTCTGGCCTCATGAAACTTTTGCTAGCTAAAGCTAAAGCTACTGCTACGTCAGCCAACGTCAAATTAAAAACTTCATCAGGAACGTGTTGAGGGTTTTCTATCTAAAAATAACATCTGACATTTTGCTATTTGGATATAAATGGCTGTAAGAGACAATAATGTGTCATTTCACTACTTTCGTTATTAGCTTCTGAAAAATATCAGAAAATAACTTCTGATGTTTTTCAGAAGTTAGCTTACCAGATAGTAAGCACTTTCCCTAGGGTCTAGCTATAGATGTGACAGACAACACAGCGGTAAGATTTTCTTGTTCAAAAATTGCTGAGGAGTGTCAGGAACGATTGCCGAAACTTGAAAAATGCAAGATATCGGCTGCTTTATCAGCACGTCAAAAATATTGGTGGACTTCAGCTTAACTGGGTGTTTAAATTACTCTGATTTGAAGTATATGTGCCTTTAGGAAAGGGAAAAAAATCCTCTCCTAATTTGTTTGGGAACATTTCCAACCACTTCACAACTCTGTACTGAAATGGGGTCAGAAATAAGGATGCAAAATAAGTATGACATATGACATTTGATCTGACTCTGACTCATAAAGTCTCTCATGCGAAAACATAAACTTACATGTACTTTTGAGGAGTATTTAAACATTCTGACATCTTGTACAACCTCTGCTCTATGACTCAACCTGCAGACATGAAGCGTGACTTTAAACACTAGAAGCATTCTCATAGCATCATGTAAGGCATTCAGACATGAGAGGCATCAGTAATGTCTTACCGCTGTTTGCTTTGCCAAAATATACACAACTTTTGGATGGAAACAACTTCATGAGTCTTATTTGGGAAAACTCACCCATGGTTGCTAACAAACAGAAGAAAAACTCATTCCCAGAAAAAACCCCCCAAAAAAAACATTAAGTCAGCAACACAGATTTTCATAATCATGCTCCAAAAGTTCATAATGTTACTTAAGGTTAACATTTGTGCTTCTGATGCTGAAAACCATTATACCATTTTCGGTCACTTTTAGTTAAAATTGGTCAAACACAAACTAAAACCTCTATTTCCAAGAGTTTGACGTTGGGGCAACTTTTTTTTCTCTCAAAGATCCAGCTACAAAATGGATTTAGATTCCTGCATGTAAAATGTTCATCGGACTTGTTTATTTTATTTTGGTTTAAGAAAACAAATAATGTGGTACACTGCAAAAACAAGAAATCTGACCAAGTATTTCTCGTCTAGTTTCTAGTGCAACTATTTTAGCACACTTGAAATAAGACAAAACTAAATAAATAAACTAAATAAATAAAATATATTTTGTATACTATTTCTGTTTCATCATTTTAAGCCAGACCTACCCGGGTACTTTTAATTGGGAGACCCTAGGCCACTTGATATTATTTGAGAGGTCTACCAGTTGGCTTGAGGGCCAAGTCCTCTGTCACAATCCGGGTTCTTCTCCCGTGTTACACACAGATCACACAGAACAAGGAGTATTCAAGTAAAACAACATTGCACCTGTCTTTTTCTCCCTGTCCCTGTTTTCTCCCTTTCTTACTACAAGGCCATTAAAAAAAGGATTTACTTCACTATGTCAGCAGATGCACTCCCTCACTAACTTGCTGCATTTGCTGGGTGTTTTTCAAGGCCTCCTTCACTAAAACTGAACCTTGCAACTTAAAGTTCTTAGTGACTCTGTCAGCAAGAACGTTCCTACACATGAGGCCATTTTGATATCATGTGACAACAGCACAAAGTTATTTTTTAGATGGAACCTTTGCTAACCCTTATGTAATTTTTTTTCAAGACTAATATATTAGTCTTTTATTACATATTGTAAAAAAAGACAGAGGTGCTCTCAACAGAGCAGCAGCTCTTAATGGTATTTATTTCCATCTTTTTACCATTTTCTTCTGGAGACAGGAGGAGGTGGGTGATGTGGTCTGTTCGGTCATATGACAGTGATAGCGTCACAAGATTGTGGGAAGTTTAACTGAAGCAGCAAAGTGTGGTCGTTTATCCCAATGTGTTGAAAGGGAAGTTATCGGCCACATCAGCAATAATAATATTAGCATATACATATGCATATGGCTTACTATTACATTATATTATGCATTATGCACTCAGGTCTTCATTATCTAATTCTTCTATGAAGGCAGCCTTTAAAATCACCAAGATACCCAATAATTGTTTCAAGTTTCATATAATTAGCTTTTAAAATGACCAATAAATTGGCAGTCTAGGAAAAAAGAAGCAAAACGGAAACACATTTGCATTCCAAGGTGCTTCGTGGTTTAAACTGAACCACATCTGAGTTGGTTCAAACCAAACTAACTATGGCTGTATGTGTTGAATAGAATATAAATGGTCTGTTTGTATTAGTTAATATCAGCTCCCACCAATGCTGGATGAAGGCAGATTAACTGAGGCATTCTGTTAGTGCCTGTCCTTTAAACACCTTTCTAACCTCTTCTGTCTACAATAAAGCACTTACTTTTTTTATGCTGTCATAGCAACAATTGTGCCATGCATTATTGCTATGATAATAAAAGATATTATGACTTGTTTTGTCATGCTTGTCTCAAGTTTTAGCTTCCACAGAGGATAAGAACAGATGAAACTCAACAGGGATGCAGAAGGCAGAAAAAGGAGTAGAAAGGCTCTTCGATCTGCATAAATCCCACTAAAAAAACTTTAGAGTAACAAGGCAACAGCAAAAAGTCGCACGTTTCCCCCCTAACGTGGAACAGAAAAACAGTTTTCTCATACCGATAATGGCAAAAAGAAACTGTTCGAGAAGATAAAAAGATTAAACAATGTAAGATTT
Source organism: Alfaro cultratus (assembly GCA_903066825.1). Classification (NCBI taxonomy): domain Eukaryota; kingdom Metazoa; phylum Chordata; class Actinopteri; order Cyprinodontiformes; family Poeciliidae; genus Alfaro; species Alfaro cultratus. Next base: position 10,196 of record CAEFZX010028768.1, read on the forward strand.
AATGAAAACACCCAAAATGTCCTCAGAATGGAAAATACACACGTAGAAGCAAGAGGTACAGTAGCAAATATTCAATACAATAATATGAATCATAAACATTTGTGTAAACATTAACTATCTTGAAAGATATTTGCATTCATGAATGTTCTTAAAAGCTGCATTTGTCGAGTTGTTCCAAGACGTGAGCATCCGATTGACAGCTGGCTCTGAAATTCACCCAGATCCTTTCCACAGCAATCATATCGGAGTGGAGAACGGGTGAATCCATGTGTCACAAGATTTGTTTCTTTCTGACTTCACAACACAACGGGACAACAAGGTTAAAGCTGGTAAACTCCAATCTTACCTGCCACAACGTGGGAGCGTGGTGCAGCAGCTCTGTTGAGAATTACTTCATTTAAACACCTTACAGGATTAATAAAAGCTGGATTGTAGAGTAATTCTTAGTTTTTGCATTTACTGATCAATATCCATCCATCCATTTTCTAACACCCTTGTCCCTAATGGGGTCGGGAGGGCTTGTGATGTGAAGAATTCAAATAAATTAGTCTCCATCAAAGCATATCAAAGTTTGGCGGAGAGTTCAGACCTAAATCCAGTTAAGCCTATGATCAGGCCTGATTATTGATTTTCTCAGATGTACTCCTTCCTAACTGATTGGGCATGAACTCCTAGGATTTTAGACAGAAAAATATTCCAAATGTATATATTTTTGTCTGCTTATGCAAAGCAGGGAGACATACCTCAAATGACTTGTAGGTTCCAGTAAGTAAAACTCAGAGTTTTAATACAAATACCAAACTACTAGATATGCTCTACAGTCCAGAAAGTACGGTGCATACTGCACTTTGAACATTTTCCTTCTTTCTTTTTAAACTATTTATAGTTTTTCTTCCACTTCACAATCATGCTGCACTTTGTCAAGTGATCCAAAATGTAAAAAGGTTCAATTAATTAATTTACTTTTGCACTATGTGCAAAAAGGAAATGCTTTCTAAAAAAATTTAGAATATTTTTTTACATTTCTTATATTTTTATGGTTTAAACAGTGATATTTCTCTGAAGGCTGGAGTCAATGATTTTGCAATGTGACCTGGAGAACAGTGTTGATCCTCGTCTTTGTATGAAAGTGTGTTGTGGGTCCCTCCTGTGTCCAAAGGTGGAATTGCACTTCAATATTTTCCACTTTTAATTTAATGGAAATATTTTCTAACACTGGAGAAATATGACACAGGTCTGAATCACTACAGCGACTTCACCCTGTCACATAGTGTTTTCATACAGTGTTTTAACCTTATGTGTTACTATGAGCCCTGTCCTGTTATCCATACATGTTACAATGTCAGTGGATGGAGTTCGAAAACTTGAGCCATGATTGGATCAGAGGATGAGGTGGAGTTTTAGAGAGAGGAGTTGTGCCCCTGGAGACCATGGGTTGGTAGTCACAGCTCTGTAGGACTCAACACATTGTCATTTTACTTCTTGTACATTTTATTTAACTTCAGTCAAGAGCAGAAAAAATATGCAGGAAATAACTACGTCTAATTATTGGCTTATGTTACACTTACAGTACCAAGATGTTGAATCATGTATCACACAGTAAAATGAAGATCAAAGTTGGCAATACAACTTTTTTTTTTTTTTACCATTACAGTTATGTTGCCACCCCACCAGAGGAACATAGTCATGTTATGGGGAGTCAATAGTTAACCAAAATTATCTTCACTGCAACGTGCAAAAAGTCTGTTTTGTTCTCTCTTTTCTTCCAGCTTAATGCCACCCCAAGTGTTTTTTTGTCCTCCAGCTAGCCTCCCTCTCTTCTATCTTTCTTCACATCACAAACCCTCCACTTGTTACTCAATGTCAGGATTTACTCCCCCAAGTCAATCATCTGTTCCTCATCTTTTCTGACTCTCCTTCTGCCTTTGGACACAGAAATTACACAGACGGCCACAGTTCCAGTCTCAACCTGCAGCAGCTGGTCATAGCAACACGAGGAAAACGTAAGTCAGCACAGGTCAGTGCTGCAACAACAGGAATAACTCAAAAAGAAATAGGATATAGAAGGTATGCACTCTTTAGATACATTTCTGAGAACAGAGTTGAGGATACTGTAAAATGCAGGGAAGAGGTGACGGAGCTGAGGGGCAGCAACGGGTTAATCAGTCCCATGAGGGGGAGAGAGAAAGCTCAGTCAATCTAAACTTTCTCATATGTTGCTTAAAGTCATTGGGACATAATGTGAACATGGTGTCCACATTGTTATACCTGGAACTGGGGTCTCTTCCACCATGGAGATAAATCTGCACCAAAGTAGCAACCTTTATTTAACCAGGATAAAAACTTCTTAACCCTCTCCAGGCAGATGTTGCAGATTTGCTTGATGATTTTTTTTGATAATTTTGACTATTTTGAAAAAAAGTCTGAATTGTATATTACTACCCCCATATGATCATTTTCTCCAAATATCAGATTTTTTCTGCAACTAGAACTTAATTTGAGCCTGAGAGGGTTAAGATTAGAAATCACGTTTAGTAGAGTTTCCTTGACACACACACATTAACTATTTCTGCTCTTAAATACTAAGCCAGACAAACAATCATTCAAAGTGAACTTGCTAAGCCTGGAGTTCGGAGAGTTTCTTTTAGTGTTGTTTTCGCATGTAAAAATACCAAACCTTCTTTAAACACGACACTCCTTCGTGAATGAATTAACATTATATTTACAGCAACAGGTTTATGGACAGCGTCTTGCAGAGGAGTTTACACGTTTTATCATATTTAAGGACCCAAAATTCAAAGTATTTCATCAGGATTTTATGTCAGTCAAAAACAGTACACGTTCTTTATATTTTCAGAAATAGATTCTGAATTCAGCAGTGATCAGAAGAAGACTGAGCTTGAAATGAGAGTCGCTTTAAACTTTAACCGTACTAAACGTAAACCCCACAACTCTCTCTCTGCTGTGTCTGCTGTGTTCTTTGGTCAAAATGATGAAATTAAAATAAAAAGGAACATGAAAACATTTTCCTTTTACTACATTGTGTAACTTTGTCTGGATTCATCAAACAATATTTCAATAAAATACACTAAAACTTACTGCAAATGGCAAAAGGTGGAGAACTGTCAAAGGGTCTGGACTGGACTGCTAAATGAACATGCAGGTATAAACAATGGAGGCTTTCATAGGTAGATAAAGCTGCACTACTTTAAAATATTTTACTCACATGAAAGTATTTTGCCAACACAAAACTTTTGAAACTAATATTTATAGTATGTAAAATTACTCTTTTCTGATAAACATATATCAGAAAAGAGTAAAGTACTTCCATTGACGATATGCCTGGCTTACTGGATCGTCATGATCTCCAAATGGAACTGCAAGTTTACTAGATGGGAAATGACATTGGGACAAAAGTTTGTGTTCAAACAAGAAGTCTTGAATGCGTCTGGTGCATTTTCATAAAATAACTTATTCATTCGGTGAAGTTACTTGCCGTGTGTAGAGTAGTAAGAAAATTTAACCAAATCAGAGCAGTGATAAGATAAGATAAGATAAAATTTTATTGTCATTGTCACATGAACAACGAAATTTGAGAATCACTGCTTCATAGATGCTTCATAATAATATTATTCAAGTAAAAGTATAAAGTGTGGTGCAGTGAAACTACTCCTAAACATGTCACTGAGTGAATGTAACTTGTACCTCCCACCTTTAGATGGGTCTAAGTGCCTAAACACTGTCTTTACAGTAGATTTTAAATTCTATTTTCTTTTCCCATTGAGAAACATCTCCAAACAACAATGACATATTTATCTCAATATTTTCAAATTAGTCCCAGAATCTGTCCCTACATTGCTAGACATTTCTGTCTGGCTGCATTTGTTCCACACTCCAACAAAGGTTTGCAGAAATCCTGCAATGAACTGCAGTATAAAGGCAGTTTCCTGAACTTTGACTCTGTTGATAAACACATGAAGGAGGCCTGACTGTAACGTTCCCTCTGAAACTGGATCAACCCAGAACTGCACACACCAAACTGTTCCACCGAAGGTCATCGATCAGCCGTATCTCAGAGTGTGTGTGTGTGTGTGTGTGTGTGTGTGTGTGTGTGTGTGTGTGTGTGTGTGTGTGTGTGTGTGTGTGTGTGTGCATATCTGTGGGTTTTGTGAGCTGTGTAAAGCAAATATGTCAGGCATGAAATTCAGTGGCAAAAAAATAAGGTGTTAATGGTTAATCTGGAGAGATGTAACGATCCACATGCAGCTGGGGCTTTAAATCTGAAATAAACCTAATCTCAGGTTGGAGGTGCTTCTAGCAACTACAAAAAAGCAGAATATTTTAATGTAATCATCTAAATATTTAATGTTTTTTAGCCATGTGTTTATTTTGACTGAAGTTGAAGTTTGCAGTAAAACGATTGGCTAATTTCTGCACAAATTAAAATAAAAGTTAACTGTCATCACTTAACACCCCATTCAAAAATTGTGTATGGAGACTTACATTTTCAAACATGCTTGTTTTTTAAAGATTTTAACAAAAAACAAGACAATCAATTAAAATAAAATATTAATGCAAAGGAATGAAAACAATAATAATCTATTTCTACTTGGCAAATTGGGGGGTGTAGGGGATGTGTAATACATAAAAAATAAAATAAAAACACAAAGATCTTTTTGTTTTTCTTACCTTTTTTTTTTTTTTTGCTTTTCAGTGCTTTGCAGCACAGTGCACACACATTGCCAAACATTTCCAAAGGACTGCAGCTGAGAAGAAGTGCAACCCTGAAACAACACAGGCTGTACTTTCCCCAGGGAACATGGATGAAAGGAACCTGGTTTAATATTCTTGGGTTTTTTGAATAGATTACAAACATATATGCAGGAGATTTTACATGAAGCTACTTTATTCTCTTAGCTTTGTGTAAATGAGAATCATTAATGCAGCTGGTTGCATAATAAGGATTTTATGTTCTTTTAAGAAGAACCCGGAACATCCTTTTATCCCTTACACATGAACACAGAATAACTTTTTGGGTTTTCAAAGCTCAGCTGGACTCAGTGGAAATCTTAAACAAGCAATATTATTGGCTGGAGTGACTACTACGCAGGCTAATCTGTCTTTCTATCACAGATCCTTTCTCTGCTGCCTCAGTGAACTAATACAACCTATACCATCTCCAATGATCACTGGGCTTGGCCGCATTGCATAGCATTCAAACAGACATGTACATATTGTCTGGCACCAAGCTGAAATCCTCCCATTCATCCTGCTGCTACATAAAAGAGGAGACGAGAAGCTTCTGGTACTCATCAGGTCAGCTGAGGGGCTCGCTGTAACCAGGTGCTTTGTGCTGCGACTGAAACGGGACGAAGATGGCACCAACCAAGAAGGTAACACACACTCTGCAGAGATTTTCCCAATGCATCACACAGATTGAAAATGGGTTACTGTAAAGAAACTGCTTGAGGTGGATGTTCTTTCGTCTGTGCTGAAGGTGTTCATGCAGCTTTGTTTTTATATTGAACTGTGTCCATACGTTTAGTTGAAAATCCAGACTATGTCAATCCATGCTGATTTCTGGCAAAACAAAAAACAGCCTTATCTTTGTACCTTTGTACTCCAGAGGCAAATCTGGTTACATTTTTGAGATTGCACAATGATTTTTGATCAATTCTCAACCAATTCCTCCAAAGCATCAATTTCTGTTCTTTCTATTTTGCAAGAATATATTTTATTCTGCCCTTTTTTATCGTGTGTTTTTTTTTTTTTTTTTTTACTGAGATGTAAGAAAGAAGCACAACGCATTTTTTAAAGTATTAAACCCAGATTAAATAGATCTTTCTTCTCATGTAGGGCATCCTGGAGCGTCTGAATGCCGGAGAGATTGTAATCGGCGATGGAGGTTTTGTGTTTGTTCTGGAGAAACGGGGCTACGTGAAAGCTGGGCCATGGACTCCTGAGGCTACTGTCACTCATCCTGAAGCTGGTATGACAGTTTTAATCTTATATTTAATCCAAATTCAATCTCACATTTTTACATTAAGGTTACAGGATATGTTTTTTATCAGTGCGACAGCTGCACAGGGAGTTCCTCAGGGCAGGAGCCAACACCATGCAGGCCTTCACATTCTACGCCAGCGATGACAAACTGGAGAACAGGGGTCAGGCACTGAAAATCACTGTAGGTACCGAAGGACAGCACCTCAATGCTCCAAACAGATCTTTTTAGCAAGCAGTAAAGGAGGTGATCTGTTTTTTTGTTTGTTTGTTTTTTTTCCAGGGAGCACAAATCAATGAGGCTGCTTGTGACCTGGCAAGGGAAGTTGCCAACGAAGGAGATGCACTGGTAGCTGGAGGAGTGTCCCAGACTCCGTCCTACCTGAGCTGCAAGAGCGAGACGGAAGTGAAAGCCGTCTTTAAGAAACAGCTGGACGTGTTTGTCAAAAAGAATGTGGACTTCCTGATTGCTGAGGTGAATTCATGTAGCTCTTAACTCGATAACGTCAAATCATTGATCGCTCCGGCTGTAGAATGACTCCTTTTGTCAAAAACCTGCTGAGTTGACTGACTTGTGCTGAATATATTCTATGTATTCTGTATCAAAAGCTAAAGAAAAACAAAAAAAAAAATCTAATTTTAAAACTGTTTATAAAATGATAAACTGATAAATGCTATTAGATTTTGTCATGAGATTTTATAATTCCGATAAGAATTCAGAACAGATTTGAGTCTTTGGGCTAGAGTAGGTTTTGAGGCCCTCAAATTACATTTTGAAAGTTTTTTTTTTTTTTTTACAGCTTTAGGTTTTTCAAAGGCTCTGTCCATATTCAAAAAAATAAAAAGAGAGAAAAAAAACTTGTAAGCACACCATTATTTCTACAAACAATTTGAAACCCAAAACACAATTCCTGCATGTGCCAATGCAAAGTAATTACAGATATGCACCAAAAACAAAGACTGAGCAATAGAGAGGATACGTGTTAATTCTGATTTATTTAAGTTTGAGGATTTATTTCATGTTTGTGATATAATTTTCAAATATTTTCATAGTATTTATTGCATACATTTAGCAATAGTATGGAGTTTTAAGTTTTCTTTACAAAATATTCTGTTTGCAAAAACATCACTCTTAAAAAAAATATTTAGCCACCTGCAAAAACATAAACCTCCGGGCTACAGTCATACTGATTTCACAAAAGACGAAGGTATCAATTACGTTGCAGAGTGAAAAAGAATAAAGAAACTGAACTTAAATTTTGCTTCGTCACACTCCTCCATTATTCATTTTTATGACAGTTTCTTTTTGTATCAGGCTTTAAACGGCCAAATGTACTTAGCCTGAAAAGTGTAGCCATTGAATTTTTCGTGTTGTGTTTATGTGTTGGCAGTACTTTGAGCATGTAGAGGAAGCAGAGTGGGCTGTTCAGGTGCTGAAGACCAGCGGGAAGCCCGTGGCCGCCTCTCTGTGCATCGGACCAGAGGGAGACATGCACGGCGTCTCGCCCGCAGAGTGTGCCGTCCGCCTGGTGAAAGCTGGTACGCCCTGAAGAGTTTGCAACATGAAACTTCTCAGATTTCTTCCTTCTTTGAAAATAAGCGACTGTAATATTTTTGCTTTGAACTCCAAGGGGCCCAGATTGTGGGAGTCAACTGCCACTTTGACCCCCTGACCTGTGTGAAGACTGTCAAGATGATGAAGGAGGGAGT
>CAEFZX010028769.1:0-21972 GCA_903066825.1 Alfaro cultratus
TGTCACGAAAATACCACGTCACTGACTTTACCTCGGGGAAAATAATAAAACAGCTGTTTATTCATTTTGGGAGTGAACGGAGTTGTCAGAACGCTGGTTTATAATCTATTAATAAAGTTTGACTGACCTATCTGACTGTTTTGTTGACATTCCCTTTAGCGCAGCTCCATCTAATGGATGCATAACGTAACTCCAGCCTCTACTGTAGCGCCTATTCTATGCGCCTTATAATGCGGTGCGCCTTATATATGAAAAATAAAAAAAGGTTTTAAAATAGGCCATTTATTGAAGGTGTGCCTTATAATCCGGTGCACCTTATAGTGCGGAAAATACGGTAACCACTATTTATTTCAGTAGCACTGAAGCGAAGAAACATAATGTTATTTTAATACTTTTACTGCAACAACTTCAAAGTGTCTTGAAATAGATTATTCTATCTCAGTGGAATTATCTGACAATAAAAAACATTAAGAGAAAAAAGCTTAGAATCTGAACACATTCAGTCAGTAGGGGAAAAATTCATAACTTCAAGAATATTTCTCAGAAAACATTTTGTGAAACATTCTTGGTGTATTTGGGACACTTGGATCTTCCAGAATGAGTTGAAGAGTTTTGCTGAGGTGAGGCCTTGTTAGGATTCCTAACTGGACCACAGTGAAACATATCCAATTAAAAGAAGACGGTGGATGGAAAAATAATTATACCGTCCCAAGGTATTAGACAGTAATTAGCAAATCACTGTTGCTACAGTGTCTTGAACCACTTAAAATGAATAAACATTTTACTGAAGTATTTTGTTCATCAGTATCTTTCTTTTGTAAAAGATTTATTTATGCTTTCCACTGGTAAAGGTATAACTTGCCAAAGCGGTCCTCTACCTTGTCTACCCTTAAAAATTGTAAAGAGAACGTGGCATTCAATGTTTGTTGATGTTATAAATTAGAAAACAGCTTAATCTTAATTTCTCCTCACCTAAATGTAACCATATTTCCATAGAAAGCTCCTATAGCTCCTATGCCTGAAAGACATCAAATCTGAAGAAGCCTGAGAGATGTACGCAAATAGAATGGGCTGGGGTTTGTAAGGACGTTGGTCAGAGAGTTTTTGCAAACTACAACCAGTTATCTCAAGCTGCTATTAGCCAAAAAATTAGACATTGCTGACAGTATATATCAGTTACCAAATATGTTGCTTGTTATCAGTTTTCTCAATTAGATATTGCTATAGTTGATTCATGTAATTCTGAAACAACTTATTTATTTTGTATCGTTTATCTTACAAATATTGCAGTTGGTATTTGGTGGTTCTGTTTTTTTACTTTAACATCACACCCATAAATTAAACCCTGGCCTTCGAGGGAGATGTCAAAAAGGTGCTGTTTTTTTTCTGTCTTTCTTCTCTCAACTCTTTTCTGCATGAAAAGATTTTATTCATGGGATTCTGCTCTCCTGCTGTGCTAAATGGTGACTTATTATAGGAAAGAACTGCACTGCAGGGGAATGTCAAGTAAACTGGAGAGAAGTTCAGAAGAAACTTGTCAGTTCAGGCGCAGAGAATGCAAATATACATGTAATATTTATATATTTCAATAAGATTTGATAGAACATCAAATGATTCTGTCAAATGGCCTTGGCCTGTTGAGCTCTACAAAGAAAAATGTGTTTGGGAAGAGGCAAGCTTGAAAAGCCCTGGCCGATTGAATTTCCACCTAAAAAATAAAGTTCTTGTAGTATTTATGACAGTAATTTTATGCAAATTTGCGATGATTTATCGGGGCAAAACAGTCACAAAGCACCTTTTTCATTTTCTTATATTTGAATGCCAAGACTGCTTAGAAATCTTCATCTTTAGATTTAATAATAGTTATATTTTCTGTCTGTGAGTAGAAAAAAGAGTGATTTAAGAATCTGGAATGTCTTGTTAACTTTATCAGACCTGACATTTGTGCTCCAAAGTGGTTTAAGAGATCTGATTACTGTAAATTATATCAATTTGTCCTACAAATACTTATTTAAAGCACCATGTACCTGTGAAAAATGGATTTTAATCAAAATCTGACTAAACTACCAACATTTTAACACACAAGAAACAATAATTGTATATTTAATAAATGTTTGAATGATACCTCTTTACTGTACATATGGCAGCTGCTAAATTATTGAATATTTCCATAAATAAATGGTATGATTTTTTTGTTCTTTTTTTTTTTTTTTAGAAATTAGTTGCTTCCCTTTGGTATGCTTCTGCTGAATTTCGGTCCTTCCATGCTGCTCTGAGAACTTTTTCAGTTTTCCATGGATTTAGTGAGTCTTGCTGGCTTCCCTCAGCTCAGTCATGTAATCCCTCACTGACTCATTGATGCCCAGATCAGAGCTCTGTCGGGACCTACCATCTGTTTAAGAATTCATTGTTCTTGTGAATAGAAATAGTTCATTCCTGGCTGCTTGTTTGGGGTCATTTTCATGTTACAGAATAAATTAGGCACAAATAATTTCATTCTTCTGCTTGATGGAATAATATTGGAGCATAAATATTGGAACAGTTTTGTGCATTGCATGCTAAGTGGTAGGAATTCTCAGGTTGTATTTCACTACTGAAGTGATATTTGATTACTGTGGGAGAAAGGCAAAGTAACAGAGCCCCCATATGTCAGTGTCATGTTTAGCTCATTAAGTGTGCATTAGCAAATTAACACATCAGCCAGATTCATTGCAACATTAGCAACACAGAGCAATCGTACTGTCAGCTACCTGATAGATGGGCTCACACACCTCTAAGCAGTTGTTTGTTGTTGTCCCCTGAGTGTGATTCAGTTTTTTTCTGCCTGTCTTGATACAAGTTTCAGGTCAGCACTGGTCCATACAGTCTAATACCTTGGGACGGTATGGACCAGTGAGTCAGAACTAACTCTGAAAGGTGGGATAACAGCAAAGACTCTGAGCTGATTCTCCTTGAGTTCTGTCATTTTAGGTTAGGCTATATTTTTCTCTTTGTATTTAGTCAAAATGGAGGTTTCAGTAGAATTTTAATCAGGTTTTATCTGTGCAGAAATTGCCAGATTATGAAAGAATTTAGATTTCTCCTCCAAGGTTGAATAACAAAAGACCAGGGAGTTTTTATATATTATATATATATTTATATATTTTTCATTGTGAGGAGCTGCACTGTGGCAGCAAATAATTGAAGTTAGTTTTACCCTAAAAGCAGAAATTACAAATTATTTGATTTCTATTTACTTCCTTATATTTTGGTGTTTTGATACTGGATTTTATTTATTCTTTATGAAAGTCCAATGAAAGCACAGAAAAATCAAAAAGGTCAGTAAATAAAATGATAAATTTTACTTTGCATCTTTTTAAAAAGATTTTGTATTGGTGAAAATCTTGCAATAATAAAAGTATTGACCTGTATCAACTATGTATTCAATTGACAAATTACTTCCTTTTAATCAGTGTGTGGGCTATATACAGCCAGCAGACCACAATATTGAAGGTGTGGTTAATTCACAATGTCTGTGCAATAACACACACAGACACAGGGGAATTTAGCCAAACATGGGTCTAAATGTTAAAAAGGAAAACCTTGTCTGACCTTAGAATGGATTAAGGAGCTTTAAAAAATAAATGGTAGCTTGTTTATTATCAGTAGTTCCTTGGTGAGCATCTACAGCGTCTCACATGAGACTACTTCAGCCCTTGTAAAATAAACACTTGACCCTGCCCCTGACTTAACAGGGTATAATCAGATGTTTTATCTGCCATGTCATTTTTGAAATGGTAGGCAGAGCTACTACTACAAACTACATTGAGGGGATTCTGCACCTACATTGCAGTTTGAAGGGACACTGTTAGAAAAATGTTAAGGAAATTAAGGTGACAGAATCATAAATCCCCTAATATATATTTATGTTGATAGCATATCATAGTCAACTTCATTTTCATAGAATAATTCAGCAGCCTTAGTTTTGCACATTTCTCAACATCTTACATGCCTCTTTGATGGCTTTGGAAGTTTTGTTGCTGTCATGTTGTTTGCAGAGGAAAATCAGGTAATATCACAACATGGGAGACGGTACACATCTGGCAGCAACTCATTGATCCAACTTTAAAAACAAATCCAAGGGTCCCAAGAGGCGCGCAGTTCAGTAGGCTGATTCATGTTCTTGCCACAGCCATTTTTATGTGGAGGAAAAAAAATGTTCTCATATGGGACATTTAAGCACAAAACAGATTTAGATAAATTCTAATTCTGATTGGTTCATAGGAGGTTTCATTATGCTTTTTTTTTTAAAAAAAGAAAAAAAAAACTCTTACATTTTCCACAACATAAATAAGGCATCTGAAAAATGTAAGTGCCTTGGCTACAGTTTTTGCCCTCTCTGACTTTTCACTGAAAGGTGACTGGAAAGTTGTTCTTTCCGACTCCCCCTTTCCTGAGCCAATTACCTCTGAGGTCTCTGTAGACGAGCCAGCAGAAGGTGCTGGTATTAGCTTGAACATGTGTTGCACAGTACTTGGCCTACAGTGTTATCCACTCAACTTGCTCAATGCTAGTGTTACGTAATAATTAGATAAAGCTCAAGCGTTCCCACTAACTTCCTTCACTAACAAATTGTTACCATGACAACCAGTTTCAGTGCATCTGGAGAGTAATCACAGTACTTCATTTTTTTTCCACATAAATTCGTAAAAACTGGGTAAAAATAGACTGGAAAAATGTTGACCTGGTCATATGGGTGTTAAAAGCATAAAGATGCTATGGTCTAATTTTGACATAAAAATCATGTATCCTGACTTGTATAAACACTACAGCTTGGTGCTAGAACCAGAAGCTAGTGGGGTGTATTTCTCTGGGACACTTTAGGCCTTTTAGTACCAGCTGAGCATGCCACCCTACGCATTGTCAATTGTCAAAATTTTTGGGAACCACTGATGTAGACCAAAGTCTCTAGAGGAGTGTTTCTGGCACCTTGTTAAATCTATTCATTGAATAACTGAGAAAGCTCTAAACTATATAAAGGACCAACCCAGTACAGCAAGGTTTACTCAATAAACCTTGCTGGAAAGGGACTGTGTTATTAATACCAGCTTGCATTTTTGCTTTGTCTCTAATGCATTGAAGCTCATGCACATAAACATTATGCACCCTGAAATTGATTCACGCTTCCTATGAATCCTTTGATTCATAGGAATTAGTTTTAAGTGTTCAAACTCAAACATTGGGTTGTGTTGCAACCTTCAATAGCTTCAAGTGTTTTGTTCAAAAGAAGATGTTTTCAGAAATGTTTACATTTATTCCAGTGAAAAGTAATAAAGAATTAATTTTGAAACCTTTGCATTACTGCCATTAATCCCGAGCACTGTTCTTTTTGTCTTTATCAGCACTCTAGTCAATTGGATTATTGTTCCCTGGTGCAGAGGAAATGTCAGTTCTATATGTCTTGGCTCTGGCATTTTATGCTCATTACAGGCTGAATGATTTTCAATTAACTTGAGATCTAAGCACAAAAAAGCTTTGACTTGGATGTAGGTGTTAAATTGCTAGGGAAACCTGTTTTACAAAGACAGACAAATTAAAGCTATATAGAAATGCCATTTGGCTGAGCTGCATGCTGATACAAATTGTACTGCATGAAGTCCATTTTATGAGGCTTGAAATACCCAAAGGAATAGTCAGACTAGGTACAGTGCACTATATTAGTTTTTATTTTCTTTGTGCATGTTAAGGTCAGGTATCAGCTCCACTGACCAGAGAAGCAGAGATGTTTGGAAGATTAAAATTCATCCAGGAGCATTCCCCCTCTAATGTTGCAGGAGATAACACCCCCTTGTTAGAAAAATGTAAAAGTATGAGAGAACCTGAACAAAAAAATATGCCAATGCACATTAAAGCAAAGCTTTAACTCACCTCATCTGTAATAAGAGTGTTGTGCTGAAAGAGCCTGGCATAGCCAGAGGCAAACTAAGACATATGTGGCATAGAAGCACGAGTTTTCTTCAGAAATGTGAAAAAAATAAAATAAAATCAGAAATGCCTGAAAATATATTCTACTTCTGGATTATGGGGAAACAAAAGTGGACTGCTCTGCCTTTTCATTTTTATACGTTTCAGTTTCATGTTTGGCTCTGTTTCTTGTTAAGACCCTTTTACATAAAGGGCAGAAAACATACTTAGACCAAATTTTCATTTCTGGTTTTATTGAGTTGCTCATATTTTTACTATACTTTTTTTTGTTGCTAGAAATACAATTTTTCCTAATGGACATTTTAAAGAGCAATTTAACCCCAAAAATGCTACTGTAAGTTCTCTAAAAATACTATTCAAAAACTACACTTACGACAAACATATGTACTGATTTTACATTAATTCAGCTTACGCATAACGAGGTTATTTGGGTTACAGTCTAGTCGTGCTATCTGAATAAATACCACCTGAATCCAGTATTTTTAAATCCAAAATTCTTTTTATGTCATTTTTGGTCATATTGTTGAATGAACACAAGTCAACTAAGGTGTTTTTATAAGTTTGTAATCACATAATAATCATCATTATGATCCTTTCATTTATGCAGTCCCTTTTTTCAGCTGACTGTTCCGCTCAGTAGTGAGTACACCAATAATACTCTAATAATCAACAATAGACAGTCTACTCACTGCAGATTGTTGACAGACGGGTCCAGGGATACAATAGAGTTCAGAGCTATCAACTCTTTGGCATTTCTTAGATACCAAATATTGATGAGATGATCTGATAATCTGCTACAGTCAATAACAAAATTACTCAACAATTTAATTTAAACACACTTGACAGATATTAATTATTTCATAATTAAATGGAGTAAAATTACAAATTCAAGTCAGTTCTTGAAATGTTTCATGTTTCCACCAGTATTTTGATAATTCGTTTTCCTGGTAGAGCTCTTACTCTCTGTGTTAGGAGGACCTACTTCCCATAACCACCATAAATCTTAAGCTCCTTCCAAAGATTGTCTATCAGATTCTGCCAGACTCTCCAATTTGTTAATATCACTTCCTTCTAGAAGAAACATGCTAGTGAAATTAAAAGATTATTTTAAATGCAAAGCTGCCAGGTGTGTGAATAACTTTGGGCTTAACTGTTTGTACAAGTTATCATCAAAATGTGCAATAACTTTTTGGGTTGTGCCATCAACTAAAATATGACATGCAACATCCCAGGCTTATGAAGACTGAATCAGTGGCTTCACGTCAATATCAGATGCAAGAATGTTTCCCAACTCTAAATCCTACAGTTAATCCCAGAATTATTGTGGGATTAACTTAAATGTTAAATGTTGAAAATAATCTTTTACCATCGTGTTTCTTCTGACTAGAAGTCACTTTAACATTTTGGACTGGCCCTGTGGGAATCCAAACTTTAATCTGATAGAGAATCTATGGAGGAAACAATTCATTTCATTAGGGTGATGGAAATGAGGCCTTCCAGACTCAAAATGAAGTTAATTGGCAAAAACAATCATCAAAAGATTAGCATAAACATACACAAATCTGGTCATGGTCAGCAACTGTAAGAAGTGTTTGATTGCTGCAACGCCACTCAGGGTTTTTCCACCAATTTTTGGGAAGGGTAAAAATTGTTTTTTGGCACGTTATGCTTACAAAAACAGATGGTTTAATTAAATTAGTAGTCATTTTACATTATTTTATTGATATTTTGAGATACACCTATCTCATTATCTATCAGAAACAAACTTTTTCAGGTATAAAACATGTATGCTTCATGATATCAGTCATGCATCATGATAACATAGGAAAAACCTAAACACATTTTTAAATCCATACTGGGATTTGTTCACTTTGTTACTTTATATTGTTTTGAGCAAATCCAGCCTGAATTACTAATTAAAAGCACTCTGCTGAGTAGCCAGTAACTAATCCATTTTTTCCCACAGGAGGACTTAATCCTTGCTGACTTACCCTAAAACTTGCTTAGTGCATAAAATATTGAAACAAAGTTTCAAGCTGTAGTGCTAATTTTGAGTGTATTTGCAATTTATATACAGTGCCCCTTTACAGTATCCTATTACATAGAATGAACATGCATTGCAAAAAGTAGGCCATATTGAATTTGATGCAATTAAAATGGGATTAGATTCTTATTAGATTAATTCATTATTGTTATGAACAGCTGTCCATCTGTGGGCCATCTCTGAATGTGATCAGGATTCCCATGTTTATGTACACCTAAGTCCTCTGGGTATCCAGTCTCTGGATATCTTTTGTACTCATCGCTTAGATAATGTATTCCTGTTTCTCTTTTATAAGTTCAACATCTGTGTTGTTTTTCTTGAAAAAACCATTCTGTTTTAACCATTGTCTCTGTTATTTGCCGCCCTCCTTTCTCCTGTAAGGCCTTCTATATTCCAGGTGGTTTGCATATCAATCACAAGGACTGGTGAAAAGTATTGTCTTCTGCAGTTTTGACTTTTATTTGTCATGATTTTTTTTCTGCTGATAAGTTTCTGATTCCTGTGATGATTTTTTCCCCCCTCTGGCACGCTCACAGTCCTTTGAAAGTCTGAAGTGAACTGGTTGACTCTGCCAGCCTTTAATATGCTTGTATATATTTTTTCCCCTGTCTTGTTGCGCTGGTGTTTACAGGCTTTTATTATTCCCCCCGGAGAGGCATGTCACCACTGGAAGCAATCTGCATCGATTCTATCTGCTCATTTCTTCTTAATTAGCTGATTTGTTTCACTTGGTAACTGGATCCTCCTGCAACCTGCTTATTTAATTTCAAGGCAAAACCTTCCCTTTGTGGAAACTAATCCTCATGAATAAAGCATTGGCAACAAAGGATCACTTAGCTCTCTGTAACTGGTCAGTCAATGGCTGAAACTCAGACGGCACAAGGATGTTTACAAGGATGCTGGAGTGTTTACAATTATATGAAAATGAATGAAAAATATAATTTCTCTAAATCCCATCCTCTTCACCGTAAGGATGTAAACCTGTCTTACACTGGTAGATTGATGCTGGTTACGTGCATCTTAACATTCTGTCTCAATGGGTACTAGCTGTCTTATGACGCAAATAAATAATTGTTTGAAAGTGATTTCTGACAAGAATGTAAAACTGTATAATTTAGCCAATTTCCATGCCATATTTCTAATAATAATTTAATTTTACAGATGACCTTATTTCTACATATTTCTTTGTTAGGATTAGTTGTTAGGTAACTATTTGAAAAAACATTCATTAACTCATGTTTGCATGTTTTTTTGCTACAAAGAAGCCTCACTGTTAAACATTATTTCTCAACTGAAGCAACTTGTTTGTAATATTTAAAGATTACTTTAACCCTGAACCTAACAGAGGTATGAACAATTTTGAGCCGGACTATAACTCTAGAGTTTGTACGGTTTAATTGTTTTCTGTAGAACATCAGAACAAATACTAACTAAAATCTGCATATTCTTATATATTTCCGTTCATCAGCTATTCAGTGCTGATCATACATAGATAAATCATGCCACAGTTTACATATAATCAATGTGCACTGATAAAATGTCTTTTTTGCCAATAGATTGTGGAGGCCCACAAATACAAATGCTACTGTTAAAGTTGCAGTGTGTAACTTTTATAAAAACATATTTTCAATTATGTTGACATTTATTGATACTTTCCTGAAACCAACAGATGTACTGCTAGTTTTAAGTTTTCTTATTATTATAATATATTACTACTTTTTCACGATTTTTTTTAATAACAAGAAATGATACAACTGTTGCCGATCTCTACGTAAAGGAATAGAACAAGATAAATTTAACATTCTTTACTCCAAAACACACATCAAAAAAGGGCAACTCAAAATCTACACATACTTCTAAGACGTGTCAGGATTAATTATTTCACAAGATATGCTTTTTATTTATGTACTTTTTTGTCTAAATAAAATGACTCTACATGAATTTTATTTAAGGAATGTTCTCCTTTTGCTTCTTTACTGATTTTTCAGCTAGTGAAATAACCACATATTAAGAGATGTTTCTCAATTCACCTACCTGTGAAATATATATTTCTCTTCTCGTAGCTTTGATTACATAACTCGATCATCCATTAAATATAAGATCAATTTTGAATGCTTTATTTTTGTGGAGAGCATCTAATACTACTTGCTAATACAGAGTGCAAGGTTAGTCCAGAGGCTTGCATCTAAAGACAGCTTAAAATTCAGCAAACACAAGCAAGATGACATCTGCTTTATGTGCTGAATATCAAACTAGTTTTAGTAAATTAACAATATACCTGTAATGAACAAAGAAGCATATCAAAGACAGAATAGATGTATATTTCAAGGAAAAGTGTAAAATTTAATTTATTTTATGTTTTTTTGTTGATTACATTTATCTTCTAACATATGGAGTCATTTATTTACTAAATATGATGCAAAGAAAAATGGTAAACAAACATTTTGGTAGTGATTAATTATTCCCAATTGGGTTTTTTTAGCTCCTAAAAATAAAATTTTTGGGCTCAGCTGTAGTAATTCAACATTTTCAACACTTGTGCAGGGAAAAAAAATATGTAAAACCATTCCTGTCAGTGTCTGAACCTCTATGAAATCTCGAGCGCAATTACTGACATGATCTGATCCTGAACAGCACATTAATGCACCATGCTGCCTCATATGTTTAGTGATGAAGCCCTATTTCTGATGCTGCTTTAGTTTTCGACTTTACATTACATGTCACACTTGCTGTATGTGCTGGGTTTTTCCCGTTCAAAGATTTAAGAGAACAACAAAACAACAACGATTAGTCTTCAATATTTTTTTCAGCTTATTGTGTAACCATGCCGTAACCGAAATTTACAAAGCTACAAAAATGAAATAGTGATTTTTAAAAGATTTTACTTATTCTGCTCAGTTCCAGATCTTGATCTGGCATCATGCTGATATTGATTTATTGATGTGTTTTTTATTTATTTATTTTACTTTTTCAGAGATGTGACTTTTTTCCTATCCTTGTTCACCCCATGCCAGTATGCATGTTTCTTTACAACTTTTATTTAACCAGGAATAGCTCTTTGAGATTAAAGATCTCTTTTTCAGGCGAGTAACAGTTTTCAAAGTTCTCTGCCTCACCGTGCAAACTGAATCATTCACGCCTTCCTCCTTCCATTCCTGAGCTAGCTCTGCTCAAGTGACAGCCCTGTATATGATCTGAAACTTCTTTAAAGCTTTCTTGGGAATGCTTATGCTTTCTCTACTGAAACTGAACCTTTTTCCTTGAAGTCAGCCACGATTAAGTAAATATTTAAATTGGATATGATCTTATTAGTAGCCTAAGAAGCTGTTTGATGCTTTATTGTTAATTTCATCCACCTTGTTCTTCAAATTCATTCCAAATAACATCAACTACCTACCTTTTCTTTGTTAACGCTTTGCCCTAAGCCAGGCACGATGAATCATTTAATAGCACGGCTAAAATACAGTGCAAATTAGGTTTTTGGGCTCAAGTTAACTTTTATTACTCATGCAAATAGTTTCTTCTACAGAATACTCTTCTTGGCGATTTATGGTGGCCAATTCACAGTACCACAATTAATCCTGGCACTCAAAACTTTGTGAAAATAAGTTATCAACAAACACTCTCTCAGGTTGTGGCCATAACCGTTGATACTTTTTGGATGACTCCACCATGAAACATTATATCACTTTATTTCTTAAAAGCTTCATAGATTGCTTTTTTGAAATGAGTGTTACCTTTTAGCAACACATTTCCTTCTAAACAAAGGCTATTTGTCGGCTTCATTTACACTTGATTGTTCTGGTTCTTGACACATAGGCAGCTTTCCTCACACAGGGATGGTGAAACAAAATGCCTATCAGCCACAAATCCAGGGAAAAGTTTGAATATGTATTGGTGATATTTTAGGCTGAATTATAATTTCAAACCACATCTATTCAGAGCCACATAGAGATAATTACAAAGCCGCCCTTCCACCACCTGAAGAACATTTCCAAAATTAGAGGACTAATTTCTCACTAAGATCCAGAGAAATGTATCCATGCGTTTATCTTTAGTTGCATTGATTACTGCAACAGTGTCTTCACAGGTCTGCCTAAAAAATTAATCCTCCATGCAGCTGCTCATGTTCTGCAGAAGAACCAAACTTGGAGAAGTGTCATTCATCTTCTGTGCACCATATCGGGAACAAACTTCTGGAAAATTATAAAACAGAGAGTTCTTTTAAATCTAGACTCACAACCCACCTGCTTTGAGTTGCTTTTGTACCATATCTGATGAAACACTAACCAATATTTTGATGTGTACTGACAGCCCTTGGAAAAATTATGTTTCAGTTGTTGATTTTTGTGTTTTTATGATGTAAAGCACTTTGAACTCCCTTGTTGCTGAAATGTACTATACAAATAAAATTTGATTTGATTTGATCTATTTTAACCACTTTTATACTGCTGAAAAGGTGCTCTTTTTTTGTGTGGCTGGTTGTAACACAGAGTTTATGAGAACCTGGCACTGCTTAATTAGTTTCTCCAATATCAGCTAACGGTGTCTGTTACACATCTGAAACGTGTCTTCAACTTCTTACAAAGCTTTGATATCCTGACTATAATTAACCCAGTTTTAGCCTAAATGTGTTTTCAGAGGTAATTTATTCATATCATTAACCCAAAACCCTTCTGTGGATTTCTATTATTCACTCTCAAAACGTGGCTGTTTATAGGAATTCTCAGTAAGAGTATTTAAATGGTAAATGGACTTTCCAGTGAGACTTACCACCCAAAGCGCTTTAAAATACAATACAATTTACTCTCCCAAATGCGCACACATTAATCCGCTGATATGCAGATCGGCAGTCAACTTTTCTAGGTAGTTCAGTCTTTACGAAAGAAGTAAAAAACTAGAGCAGGCATCTGGAATCGTTTATGTTGTAGTTTCAACTAAAGAAAGTTTAGACTACAGATTAGTAGGCAGACGATAGATAGTTTAAAGTTAACCAGATGAGTTAGTGGTGGTAGGAGTTTTATTGGGGGAGTGGTAGTAGGACTTGTTTTCATAATGGTAGTAGTAGTCACACTAGCTGTAATTGCAGTTGTTGGACTGGTTGTAGTACTAATACAGGTGATATTTCTAACACTAGTTACAGTTAAAGTTTCAGTATTTGTGTTGCTAGATGTTGTAGTAGTACATGTCACAGTAATAGCAGTATTGATAGTACCAATATTGGTAGTAGTATTGATATTCACAGCAGTAGAAGTAGTCAAAGTAGTTATTGTAAATTAGCGATTGCAGGAGCAGTAGTAATTTCAATAGTAATACTAATTGTAGTAATGTCATTCACAGTAGCAGAAGTATTTGAAATAGTAATCACTGTAACAGTAATGGTAGTGATGTTATTCATTGTATTAGTTGCAGGTGTTATAGTAGTAGCGCTAATACTAACTGTTTTATTAGTATTATCATTTGGTGGTAATATTTGTTTCTTTTTGCTGTCTGTGACCACGTCAATGTTATTTGTTTATTGTGACCTTGTAAACACTATCATTTTTCCTTCCCTCCCTTGTTGATCTGTCTCACTGCACTATTAGTTAGTCGAATGAACTACAGATGAGCAATGCTTTGCAAAATCAGAATTACATTGAGGCCATTTTTCATTCTGCTAAACTCTTTGCAGCCAAAGAGCCATAAATGGGCTTCTTTACTTTCCTTATTTGTCCTTGTCTACTGGAGGTTACCGCTGGCTGACATAGGCTGAATTTAAGTGGACATCAATCTCGATAAAGAGGCAGAGCCCAGAGTAATATTACCTTTTCCATTTTTTCACAGTCCTTTTACAGCAAGACAGAACAAATAAGGTTGTTTCATATCATGAACTTAAACATTATGGTTTAAAACTAACCATTTTTCCTGCTGTAATTTTACATCTTGTCACTTTTAGTCTCCATATTTCTGTCCAATTTGTTTCAAAAAACCATCAGTCCAAAATGGGACAAAATGTGTCCAGTTGCAATGGCTGTGTCATGTTGATAAGATTTCCTCTGTCTGCCCAGTGGCCTATCTAAGCCCTGCAAAAGCGACGCAGTAAAAATTTGTCTCAGTGTGTCACCGGTGCCACAGCGGACTGGACTTCATGTACTCCACATAAATGAGAGTCATTAATTCTTCAAGTAGGTAGTTTTCAAATGCAATGCAGTAGTACCTGTCCTATGGGAACAAGCCAACCCAATCATCTCTTATTCTTATTCCCCTGCTTTTCTGTTCTTTCTGACATATCTGTCTGCTTTCCTTCTGCCGAGTAGTTTCATCTGTCTTTTTTGAGTTACTGATAAGTCACCATTGTTTTGGAAAGATTATCATAACCTCTTACTTTTTCTCTGCAAAAATATACATTTCTTTCCTTCCTTGTTTCAGTGGGTAATGATCAGCTAAAATTAAAAACTAGGCGTCAATAATGAATTCAAGTTAATTTAATTATAAAGTGGAGCTCTGAAACAACAGTACATTTAAAAGTTAAAAATCTAATCTTAGCAAATGAAACATCTCAGCTGTTTGGTCATGAGGGTCATAAGAGATTCTGACAGCCTGATAGCCTTCATTTAAAACACCATAAAATCACAATAATGTTAATTTCCAGTTGTCATCTCTTCTACAAACTTACTAGGTTATTATGTGATGCAGTATGGAGAAAAATATTTTCCTTTTTGAAATTATTTTGATTGTAGGAATCATGCCAGAATGATGTCTCAAAATCAATAAGTTGTATTTAATCTACCACTGCAGATTGTTGATAGTGGAAAGACTTAATTGATTAATTTCAAGATTAAAAAGCACTGAAGTTAAAAAAACATATCAGATTGTTTTACACTGTACAAACTGATAATTGCAAAACACTTGTACAGAATTACACTTTGAAAATTTTACTTGATCAAGGAAAAAAGAGGTCTAGACTTATATCATGGGATCTTCGTCTCAACCTCACCACAGCAAGCGAGGCGGAGATTCCACAGTGTGTCTCATCCGTCTTGCACAGTATGTAAAGACAGCAGCGCAGGAGGTTGCTTTTTCTCTTTTCCTTCTCAAGCTTGAAAGTTACTTGCAGACATATGCCTTTTTTTGTGGAAACTGTGAAACCAAGACAGCTCTCAACTTTTACCAATCTATGTTTTGCATAAATATGGTGGATCTTCCACTAATTGCATACTACCTCATTTAAATGGAGTCTAATGGCACTTGAGCTTGGTTTGCACACATTTGGCATCCAGAAACAGCTTTGTACATTTCCCAATAGGGGCGTAACGTGATATTTGCTCAGCAGAGCTGTCAGCCTTTACAGACATGCTCCTCCCTGCTTTCTAACTGTAGTTTCATAACATTCTTACCTTAATTAGAGAATGTATGATACATTTATCTTTTCTTTAGTTTGGAATCAGTTATTTTTTCAAAGTGTTGGTGCATCCTTGTACAGGTAACCAAACCTACTGCAAATTGGTGCTTGATATATTCTGAAATGCAATTTATTTGATAGTCTAATTCAGGTGTCTACCTACTATTCTTGAAAATTGCTTCTTTAGAATTGTGGTGCAGTGAAAGCCACACAATTAGTACTGATGTAATTGGCATATTAAGATCCTTGCAAATATCACAGGCTGTTTGCAAATCACAGTGTAAACAAACAGACGAGCTTTTTCAAAGGCTCTGAATTCAACATAATTAGAAAAGAAATGGAGCCAGAGCCAAATGTTGTTGTTTTTTTTTTTTCCAACCCTTTTCATCTGACATTTACTGTTCCTGGAAAAAATGAAAATTTGAACAGCTCTTTCTGTTTGTTTGCTCGGTTGTTTTGTTTCCTGTACGATCTTGCTACCTTATCTTGTTTTCTTTTTCTAATTAAAGTGTATTAAGATCCTATCTTTTTGTGCATAAGGGTGGGGTATCTAAAGTTGCAAACTTTTAAGTGAACTAGCCTCCTTTTTTGGTTTGTGTGCAGAATAAATAAGCAGCCAAGGAAGTCAGAGGCATCATGTTAGAAGTCATTGTTTCCGTAGTGTCCAAATGACAGGATGACCTTGTTTAGTTACAAGGTAATTTTTAGTCATTATGACAGCCTGCTGGTGAGGTCCTGTCCTGGGAGGTCTGTGGACAGAGAAACATGTCTCTGCTTCCAGATCTGGAAATTGCTCAGTGGGGAGTTGGTGGTTTGGTGATGTCTTGTTCCCTACTCATGACATTCAAACTCAGATCTGCCACTGTAGAGAACATTTCACATTAATACTTGGAGTATTTGAGTCTCGTTGTGCCATGGCAAGAGACTACCTATGAGTATATATATATATATATATATATATATATATATATATGATTAAAAGCACTTTAATTCTGTTTATTGCAACTCACTCAGCTAACGTTGTGCAAAATCAAGCTAATTTGAAATCCATTCTGTTCACATTTTTTCAGGATTATGAATGCAACATGCTTTTTAAAGCTGTCAGTTATGATGTATGGAAGAGATGGGAGGTAATGAGAAGAGCCATGTGTTTTACAAGCCCTTCCGTCTTTTGTCCAGACGATTTAATAAACCTCTATCCTTCCTGCAGCAGATGTGCTGGGCTTTCAGTTTGTTTTTTTTATTGAATCAACAACTCATCAGCACTTTCTGCTGTTTGTTTACTCGATCAAGTGGATCTGCATAAAAATTCAATTTGCATCAAAAAGCAGTCATGATTATAATGAGTGAGGGGGGAACAGAAGAAGTAACATTTTTGGCTGTTTGTCATACTGTTTTATTTGAAATAGCCTCCAGCTGTATGAGCATACTAACCTCAAACCTGTTCAAACAGACAAGTCCTTACATTTTAGATCCTTCATCCAGATGACTGTTATATTGGGAGGATGGTAAATGGCAAACCATTGCTGGTAGAAAGCCAAAAGAAGTTCTGTTTGCAATTTGCCACAAAATGAGATCAAAACAACTTTTTTGGCTGGCATGTAAAATATTGTGTTTGGTTGAAAACTCACACTGCACATCACCCTGAACAAAATCTTTGCTGTGAAACTTGGTGTTGGCACCGCTGTGTTTCCGGGAAGCTTTTACTTTAGCAGGAACAACGAAACTGGTCACAGTTAATGGGGTGAGGGAAAGAAAAAGTAGACAGATCTAAATAGAGCAACATTTTGACAGCAAACCTGTTAAAAATTGTTTCCAGCTTTATTCAAAGAAGAGTGGAAACATGAAACCCATTCATTTGTCTGACAAATGTTCATGTTGTAGTAACTTGAACCGAATATGTGGTGTTTATCTTGCTCAATAGCTTGTTTTACCCATGCATGAAAAGTTCTGTATACCACTAACTGGGTTGGCAAAGTATTGAAGTATTTAAAGAATTCCAAAAGAGCAGAAGCAGACTTTTTCCAAAGTTTTTTTTTTTTTTTTTTTTTTTTTTTCAGCGTAAGCTAGTGGAGCTCAACACAGCTGTAGCTTGAGAACCCACCAGAGGCTTGAGAAGACAATAAAAAGAAAGCCTATTAACCAATTTTATAACCTTTGCTCTGCTTGAAAAGCACTTTTCAGATCGGGGCAGGACGAATTCATATATAATAAATCCAACTAATTATGCAAGGGTTGTAGAAATAAAGAGAAAGGCAATTTACATAACTGAGATGAGATGCACCCTGATAGGATTGTCTTTGGGGACCCACATGAAACCATTTTCTTCGCTTTCTAGAACAGGTTTTTTTTTTTTTTTCCCCTCATGATAGTGCTAGTGGACCGCTTAATACTCTTGTGCTCAATTGCAAAAGTATTAATTTGCATTTATTTTATTTTCCATATTACACACAATAAAACCAAAAATCTTCATAGTTATAGGACATCATGTGATAAACAAACTCAGAGAAATTCATAACTATGATGTAGAATAGAATAAATAAAAATTTGACATATGCATTTGAATTCTGCCCCTTTGCCCTGAGATTCAGTGCAACCAGTTGCCTGTGGAAGTCCTTTAATTTGTCAATAAGAAACTATCCATCCAGGACAAATACAGTTTTCTGTGAAAGCCTCAGAGAGTTATTGGAGAAAACTGGATGGCAAACAGCATCATGAAGACAAAGGAATGTAGTAGAAACATTAGGGGTGAGGTTCTGGAAAGTTTGAAGCAGAATTGGATGAAATAAAAACATTTTCTCCAGTTTGAAACATTTAATAGAGCATCTACTGAGACATTGTGTTCCGCCTACACTAAAAGGCTAGTCAAGGAGACAATAAATAAGGAATTCTGAATGATCTAGAGAGATCCAAAGCTCAATTGTGATGCTCTGCAGGTCAAATATTACCAAAGCTACTAACAAATCTGGCTGGGAGAGCTATTATATGAATACTTCTGTTGACACAAAGCCGTAAGGAATTTGGTTTAAAGTTTTACCACAAGTTGGGGACACAGCATACGTTCGGAAGAAGGCGTCCTGTTCAGGCAAGAACTGTTTGGTTTACATGCAGAGCGCTATGAGTGCTGGTATGCTACTGCTGGGCACCACCCTGAATGCACCATCCTCACTCTAACAACTCTAAACTTTCAGCCAGAGTTGCAGTGAGATGGTTTAGACTGAACACTGTTCAGATGCTAAAATGACCCTGTCCAAGTCCAGACTTTAAATTGAGTCAGTAGTGGCAAGACTTGTGTTCCCAAATACAAAATCGAAATCAAATCTGGCTGAGTTTGTACTGCTTTGCATTGAAAAATGCAAAACAATTTCAGTCTCTGTATGTGCAAAACTGGTAGAGTAGAGTCAAAAAGTAAAAGGTGGATTTTTATTTAAGAATAATTTGATAACCTTGTTTTCTTCTTCCATTTTACACATACCCTCTATTTTTCATAAAATTCCAATCAAAATACCTTCAAATTTGTGGGATCCTGCAAGACACTGTCTCTGTTCCATTACATCTATCCTTTTATCACATCCGTTACTAATCGTATGTGTGTCAGTCCACACCCTTTGTCTCATCCCTCTAACCTGCTTTTTTTTTTTTTTTTTTTTTACCCCCCTGTGACAGATGCCATGCTGCTGGTGGCGCAGAGGCTCGAAGGGCCTTTCAACATTGAATCTGTCATGGATCCTATTGATGTCAAGATTTCAGAGGCCATCATGAATATGCAAGATAACAGTGCCCAGGTTTCTTTCAGGGTAAGTCAGATATACTCCGCAGAAGAATAGAAGCTGCACCGTACACATTCTGATGAGGTCCACTCATATTTTCTCAACAAAAAAGCAGTTTGCTCGTCATGCCGGACTGTGTCTAAGGTGTGTACAACACATTCTAATTATGTCAATTTAGCTTCTGAATTATATGTTTCACATTGGTCAGATAATCATAGTTTAGCTAACAGTATTTAATGTGTTTCCTGTGTTTTACTGCATTTCTCCTTGCCCACAAAACTGCAGTTAGGAAGGGAAAAAATGTAGGTGGTTGTGAGGAATATTTTTTCTGCCTACACCGATTTAGATGCCAGTTCCCATTCAGAGCTCAAAGCTCTGTTGGCTGCCTCATTCCGCAGATGCAGTTTTGTTGACGGTTTAACTAGATCTGTGGTGTTTTCCCCAAAGCTTGTAAAAACTAAGCCCTTCCAGCTTAAATAGCATTGACCACAGCTCTTAACTCTCTGACTTATCAGTGCGGTTACCTCAGCTTTGACACATAGCACCATCACTCTGGTGGTGTGGACTGAATGATTCAGGAGACTTTAAAAAAATGCTGCATGTTTTCTCCTATTTTCAGCATCCACAGCCATTCAGACTGCTGCCAGCTGTGTGCCCGTGTATTTGTAATTGCAGGTTTTCCAAGGCTGTGGCCAGCCGAAACTTGCAGAAATCTCGAGGTCTGCTCGTGATACTTCGGATGTGTTCAACGCCCGCTTCAGGCCCTACAACCCAGAAGAGCCACCCACCACTGCAGCTGGCACAAGCTTGGACAGGCTGGTAAGGACATGAGGTGAAACACTGCCGTTTTCAACCAGAACATCGTAAACATCATTTGTCTTTCTGCCTCGACACTGTTGATTAAAGCAGCTGATTTGCCATCGTAAGCCCCTGGAGCCGGAAATTAATTCTTTTTACTTGTCCTCTGTTCAGCCCCATCTATCGATTTTTGTTTGTTAACGAACCAACAGCTTTACCCCGATAGGACAGCGAAGGGTGGGATGTGATCGGTGCCCTTCTTGTGATTGTGTACTTTGCAAACAGAAGAGAAAAGGATAAACAGCGATGGATAGATTTTGTGAGGCTGACCAAAATATTTCTTGCTTTAGAGCAGATTGTCTCTGTGTTTGTTCATCTTGATGTTGTTACAGGAGTATCCATCTCAAGTAACCTTGCAATCTAAAATGTTGAGTCATGTTAAAGGTTAACAAGAGGGTTGGAGTCCAATTTAGCTCTGACAAAGCTCCCATCTTGAGGCTTATTTCGAACCATACTTTGTCAACTCCTTTCAAAAATCAATATAGAGGGGCTGTTGGTGTCTATATGTTTAGAGCCTTAAAGTTTTCAAACCCCCTTTCCACTTTTGTCATTTTCTAACATAATAATAATATTATAAGCATTTTCAAACAAATCACTGAACGTTAACAAAGTGATTAAAACAACTATAGTTAAAAACAGATATAAAAACAAGATAAAAAAACAAAACAAGGAAATAGAAATAAAAACCTATAGGACTGAGTGAACAAGTGGATTTCTCACTTCACTTTAAAACCCTCCACAGAACATGCAACCACAAGCTTGGTAAAAACCAGACCCTTTTCCCATGTGATTTGCTTTGTGCCGAAGGTCTGGGCTGTTGACTGTGGAGAAGAAATCGTTTCCTGGAGGCGTGGACTCTATTGAAGTTTCAAATCTAACCCTAAAGTTGGAAGGAGTTTTGGAAAATAGGGTTAGAATTAGGGTTTAGGTCAATTAAGTAATGGGTTTTATGTAGCGATTTTATTTAGTGGTATCAGATTAAAAGGAGTTAAATACAAATCCATGACTTCTTTGTAAGAAATGTTGAAAATTGTGTATCTTTTTTTTTTCCTATTTCACAATTATGCTCCATTTTGTGGTGATCTTTCATAAAAAGAAATCCCAATATAATTCATAAAACTTTGTGGTTTTAACAACATAATAAAAAGAAAACTAAGGCACTGCATTTGAAAAAAATAAATGACCCACATTTAATACCAGAATTATTGGTATGATTTTTATAATACATTCTCAAAACAAAATGTGCCATGTTCTTGATAAGCTATTTATTGGTTGCATATCTGGGAAAGTCGTTGTTTTAACAATAACTATGGATTTTTGAAGTAACACTGGCACACATTAAATACTTTGATGCAATATTAATTATATGTTGTTGTTCATTTTGATTGACTACCAAAGCATTTTTGATCTCTCTTGTGCAGAAGAAGCCTTTATTTAAAGCTGTTTGTGCTCATCAATTGATTCTTCCATCCACACCTAATTAAATTAATAAGGATTTTCTGTGTTTCTGCCTTTTTGCTGCAAACCAGAGGATGGTTTGGAGGACGATGCAATTCAGTGTAAGATTCAATATTTGTTGTACTTACTCTTTTTTTGCTTGGTAGTTGTTTTGTGGGATTGTTTTGTGATTTAAGGCTGGAAGGGAAAATAGCCTTTTTTATTTAGCAAATTCTGAAAGCTTCAAACTCTATTTTCAGTATATTCAACCAATAATAAATATGTTCTTTTGTCACAGTCATATTTTCATCTCACTGGATTCACATATGCCTAAATATGAGATGTTTATGTGAGCTACAGTACAGACCAAAAGTTTGGACATCAAAACTATGAATTAACACATGTGGAAATATGTACTAAACAAAAAAGTGTAAAACAACAGAAAATACGCCTTATATTCTAGTTTCTTCAAAGTAGCAACCTTTTGCTGTGATTACTACTTTGCACACACTCTGCAT
>CAEFZX010028771.1:0-11950 GCA_903066825.1 Alfaro cultratus
CATCCCTCATCATCCATCAATCCTTCATCATCCATCCATCCATGCATCCATCATCATCCATCATCCATCCATCATCATCCATCCATACATCCATCCATCCATCATCATCCATCATCCATCCATCATCATCCATCCATCATCATCCATCCATCCATCATCCATCCATCCATCCATCCATCATCATCCATCCATCCATCCATCCATCCATCATCATCCATCCATCCATCATCATCCATCCATCCATCCATCCATCATCATCCATCCATCCATCCATCATCATCCATCCATCATCATCATCATCATCATCATCATCCATCCATCATCATCGTCATGCATCATCATCATCCATCATCATCATCCATGATCATCATCATCATCATCATTATCATCATCCATCCATCCATCATCATCATCCATCCATCCATCCATCCATCCATCCATCATCCATCCATATATCCTGATGCGTATCTCTAGTTGTGATTGGCTGGGGTCTGAGAGGCGGGGTCTGTAAATGACATTCAGCCAATCAGTTGTTCGTTTATGAGGTTGATTTAGTTTCTAAATCAAAGCTCTTGACAAACTCAGAGCCCGAGGGCCACATCTGGCTCGTGATGTGGCTCTGTCCGGTCCTGTGATCCTCAGTATATCCAAGATGCACCAACATCACGACTGCAGAATGTTCTCCTGACGGAGTGTTTGATACAACAACCTTCAGTTGATAACGAACCAAGAGCCCTGCTGAGCTCCTGGCCCCTCCTCACCATGTTGCTGGTCAGATGGTGGAGCAGCCTGCAGCCTTGCAGCTTCTGCAGAAGATGGGAGGTAAACAGTCTCCTGTGAAAGTGCTGACGCTGGAGACGTGGAAACATCTGCCTGCTTTCACTTCTGGTTTTCAACCATCTGGCGAGCTCCGACTTGCACAGCATGATGGGATGCAACTCAGCAGAAACATGGCAGTGAGTAACGCTTTCTACTAATGCCCAGGCTGGGGTCACTGCCGCTCTGCAGATGAGGGGTGGCCTACCTGCAGGGGCCCACAGGGGTCCAAAGGGGCCCAGCACGGAGCTCTGAGGAACGCCTCCTGGAGCCTGGGATCGAGCCAGTGTGACTGAGTCGAGGTCCAGGTCCAGGTCCGGTTTCCGATGCCTGATTTTCTGATGAATAAATTCCTGTCTGTTTCTTACTGTTGATGTTCTTCTGTCATTTTTAGATCCGTTTATTTATGACCTGCTGTTTTTTTTTCTCTGCGGCTCCGTGAGATCGTTTCATCGCTAAACTCTCACTCCCACCTTATCAAAACAGCCTGATATGAAGAAACATCTGTGCCTGCTGGTACCCACACACACACGCTGACAGTGTTATTGCCACATTCCTGAACCTCGCCGTCTGACTGATACGTTTGTTACTGTGCGGTGCCTACACACACTCAGCCTCCATTAGCTCTCAGATCCGGCTGCAGATAAGAATCAGGTTTCCATCGCGGCTCCACAGCTTCTCCTCGGTTCTGCTGCTGGGTCACAGAACCTCTCTGATTTGGGTTTTCTGATGGGACCGGAGCAGAACCCAGCTCTGAGTGGTTCTGCGTGTTTCATCAGGTTTGACATTCCTGTCCACTGTCGCCTCATGCTTGATCAGCAGCCAGGACCAGTCAGCTGCTTTCTGCAGGTAGAAAACTGAACCTGATCAACTTCTTTCTCCTACTACTCTCCAGCCTGTGTTATTTTCAGTAACGTTTCCTCTCACCTGGTCTGGCCTTCTGATTGGCTGGTTCCCTCCCGGCAGAGGGCGTCGGCTGGCATGATGCTGCCATCACCTAATCATTCTCCCTGTCCTGCTGTTGACATGGAAAGTTCTCCTGGTTCAGTTCTGTTGCTCTGTCTTCTCTAACCTCCAGATGGCTGCTGGTACTGAGCCTGGTTCTGGTTTTGCTGGAGGTTTCCTCATGCTGAAGGGAGTTTTTCCTCTCCACTGTCGCTGCATGCATGATGCTTGGTTTCCTGAGATAGAAACCTTTTAAATACTTGCTGTGCTGATGGACAACAGTTGGATGTTTGTGTGACTGAAGTGAAATGATTTTTTGCAAAGCACCCTGAGACGACGTGTTGTGAATAAACTGAGCAAGACGATCGGGGCTGTCAGCCAATCAGAGCATGTCAACGGCAGGCCCTGATTGGCTGACAGAGAGGCTCTGCCCAGGTGAAGGTGCTGATGGATGAATGTTTCTGTAGCCGTGATGAAGGAAGGAGGAGCTTCACCTGCAGCTCTGAACTCTCTGTGAACCACGAACCATGAAGGCATCTGAAGTCAACCATGAGCCAAGAGTCAGCATTGGCTTTGGCTCCATGTGTCACAGTCTGAACCCTACTTGGTCTTGGTTTTATGAGTTTTATGCTCCGTTTATTATTTCACATACATTTGATCAGAGAGACATTAAACTCTGTTGGAGTTGAAGGAGATCGCCGTCCCATCCTCAGACTCGGTCCCTGGTTCTGGTTCCACAAGTTACACTGATAATACAGACAAACGTCTAAAACTAACAGCAGAATAAGACTTCAGTACACTCAATAAGGTAAACCAGTAGTACGGGAAAAAGTTTGTAATAATAATTAAGGAAAATATAATGCATAGCAGTTCTGAGGAGTCTGAATGGTTCTGGTTTCAGTTTCACATCTTTCTCTCTGTTCTATAAGTTCTCAGGATACTGGGTCAGTTTAGCAGCAAATACAGGCAAACAGGATCTGATCAGATAAAGGAGCTTAGATTACATTGTAGAAAATTCACTGATATGAGCTTCGGATTTAAGTGATTAGATTTTAGAAACCCTCCTCAGTATGCAGCATGCTGGAAACCTGCAGGGACAAAATTGAGCATCATCTGCAAACATTTAACTCTGAACATCTTTACAGCTTTCAGATTATTTATAAACTAAGCATCAGTGATCCAAGAATGGATCCTTGTAGAAGAGCAGTTCCCGTTATGAACTTTAACAGTGTTCTTAAATCAGGATATAAACCAAAGAACTGATGGTGAAAAATGAAATGGCAATAATTTGGGTTATTTAGCCCATCGTAAAAGAAAGAAATAGGGATATAAGCCAAATAAATAGCTCCAAAATAAATATTTAGTTAACTCAGAGCCAGCTAAATATATAGTTAGCTCTTAACTAGCTAAGTATTTAGCTGAACTAGCTAAATATTTACCCCTCGACAGATTTAGTCTGTTCTTGAACTGCTCACGCCAAAAGTTCTCTGTTTTTCTTAGTGTGATTGGACAAGCAGATGCCCCTGTAATGACATTGACCAATTGGGAAGGGCTAAAGTAACCTATCGGGTTAGGGGGCGGGACCGTGAGAAGAGAAGGAGATAGGTGAGAAAGATAAGGGAGGAGTTTCACGGAAGGTTCTTGTAAGTTTAAGCTGTTAGCAGCTGATTTTTAACATAGTACTTTTTTTTATCTTACGTCTTAGGCAGTAATTGGTATAAGAAAAAGAAAAAACAATCTTCAATGACTGGCGCCGAAGTGTAATGTGTGTAAACTCTTAGGAATGAGACATGGACGCTGTTCCGTTAGC
Organism: Alfaro cultratus; assembly: GCA_903066825.1. Lineage (NCBI taxonomy): Eukaryota > Metazoa > Chordata > Actinopteri > Cyprinodontiformes > Poeciliidae > Alfaro > Alfaro cultratus. The sequence goes on from CAEFZX010028771.1 coordinate 3,572, forward strand.
TTCCCAGAGTTAGCTTAGTGCTAATAAAGGTTTCTGCACCCAGCTTTTCAGTAAGTGGAAACACGGCATTAGAATATATTTGGTTGTTTGGAATTTTGCTATGAGCTAATGTGGGATTTTTGTAATATCTGAATAGTGGGCTGTGACGTGTTGTCACTCAAGCTGCAGCACCGGAAGCTCTCAGGAACCGGAAGCGCTCAGTTGGAGGTCCAACGACTAGAAGGATCCTTACACTGCCTGTCTTGACCCCAGGGGGTTTCAGTGGATCCTCTATGACTGGTTCCTCAGGTAACTGAGAACACATAAAGAAACCTTTGAGCTCCAACAATCTACAAATCCCAGGTATTCCAGTTCATATATATATATATATATATATATATAGAGAGAGTTTGGATCTCAGTAAATACTTATTGGCTAAGCCAACAATTTAAGCCCCTCTTCTTGTTAAAGTCAAACTTTGTAGACGCCTGTCATGCACTTCCCAAGTATAATGTGATTTACCTGAACTGTGGTTTCTTAGGAGGATAAAATACATTTAAACTTCAGTGGGTGGGCTGCATAAATATTTTGTGACATTTCTAACTGAATGAATAACATGGTGAAAATATGACTTTAAATAATGAGCCCCTATTTCTACCTGTTATGACAGGCTAAATAACCCAGATTATTGCTGTTAACTTTGACTATAACTGTACAGTCAGCAGCCCATAATCAGGAGATTCGTTAGGTTCACGTTCAGATTTCAACACAAAGAGAAATGATCATAAATATGTCTTTGAGGACAAACTTTTCTGGAACTGTTGAACTGATTTATGGACCAGTGGGGCTGTGGGAACATTTAAACCTCGAAGTAAAAACGTCTTCTGCACACTGAGAAGCTGCAGATCCGTTGCCACAGCAACCACAGGCGTCACATCGCCGACTTTCCTGTCAGCTGATCCATCAGGAGCATGCGTGGATGTGGTTGGCTCGGCTCCGGGGGGGAGCGCCGCGATAAGATGCAGATAAAATAAATCTGACCCTGGCAGCTCCTCTGCTGATGGATGTCAGAGTCATTTAATCTTCATCTCCTGCGTTATGTAAGAGCCGGGCCTCCGGTGAGAACCCCCCCAGGGAGGCCGTATCACTTCGGATAAATGGTCAGGAATGCTGCGAGTGTGTTTGATGGCAGGACGCCCAGAACGTCCCGGTGAGGACGGGAACACGAAGCCAACACACCTACAGAGGAGATGACCTCTCCTGGACCAGCTCTGCACGCAGCGCTCTGATTGGACGGCGGGAGCAGGAGGATCAGCGTTTCCATGACAACAGCTCCATGTTGACACGAGGAGCTGCTCTGGTCCAGACCACCAGGGGGAGTCTAGAGTTGATATTAGCAACGTCAATATGCTGCTGTTCTATATCACTGTAAAAGACGAGACATATTACGCAGATTTTCTTTCTTCTAGGACTTCTGGTAAATCATGATGTCTCTACAGAGGCTCTGGGCCGGCAATGCGCCCCCTGGTGGTCTGGAGGATTTCTGTTTGGTGGAACCAGCGTTGCTTCTGCTTCCTGCAGTTGCAACATTTTCTGCTCACATTTGTTTTTGATTCCATTTTCTGTGATTGCGCTTTTATTTGTTGGGTTTGTTATTTGTGTTTGTGTGTTTTGCAGTTTGCATCATCCATACATGTGCAGCTTGTTTTACATCTGCCACGTGCTGCAGCCACATGCAGCTCCATGCGTGTCCAGAGCGCTCCTTAACTGAAGCTGGTCATTTTTTTGTGCTGTTGCAGCCAGTGTGGGACGCTGAGCGTCTTCTTCCGTCAAACTAAAAGCTTTTCTCAGACTGCCCCCCACGCCCCTCCTTCCCCCCGGCTCCGGGTTTGGACCAGAACTCCTGGACGGTATCATTAAAACCTCCCTGTGGTCGGAGCCAGGGTTCCCAGCAGACCCGGCCTGTTGTTTCAGTAAACCTCACCGTTTACACACTCCAGCAGTTTCTGCTGCGCTAACAGGCCGTTGGCTCCGCCGCCATGTCATCATCCGGACTCGGGTTACTGCGGCGCTGCGGGGAGGCCGGTGGCCTCTGCTGCAGGAGTCCGTCCTCAGAGAGCGCCGGCAGATAAATCAGCCCAGAAAAACCCAAAACTGGAACATTCTGGGCTGAAACTGGACCCAGCTGGAACCAGAACCATGACAGGCGAAGCAGTCAATAAATATCCAGAGAAGAATATTAGAGGAAAATCTCACCGTCACGAAGCTCAGCTGGACATCAGAGGAAGAGAAGGAAGAGGAGCTGAGAGGTTCAACTGGCAGGAGATTCTTCATGTCTGCATTCAGCTCTGCTCAACACACGACCTGCTGAGGTTACTGCTGATGACCTCTGACCTCTGCTGCTTCACCCGAACCCCAGAAGATCCACACACACACACACACACTGTCTCACTCTCACTCACGTGGGCGTGTGAGAGAAACGGAGCGAGAGTGAGCGGTCCCACACTCTGCTCCAACACAAACACAACATGAATCCCGCTCTGGTTCTGGATCCCGGCCCAGCTGGAAGCAGACCCTCAGCTATTTATAGACCCGGGCCTGACCAGAACCTGCTGCTGCTCCAAAGTCACTCTGATGGAGCTGATTCAGGACCATCCTGCAGGAAAACCTGCAGCAGAACAAAGTCTGGGGTCAAAGGTCAGCTCCCATCTGGACAACCAGCCTGAACGTGCAGCCAGTGATTCATGGGTTAGAATGGTGTAGTCAAAGTCCAGACCTGAAGGTCTGATGTTCTCTGACAGAGCTACAGATGTTCTGAGTCCCAGGGCTGTGAGATAAATGCACACCACACTTTTCAGATTTTACTGTCGTTTCCAGAGAAACGAGCTGCTGGTTCATCACTAGCAGATGGAAGCTGCAGTACTTGTCGGGCCAGCTGGTGGCGCTGTTGCTGGATTTCAGTGAGCTGAACTGGTTCCCAGTTATCAGATCAAACTGGATTTCAGAACATTTCTGTATCGGATCGGTACCAGCCAAAACTAACCCTCAGATATCGGAAGTAAAAAACAGTGGATTGGTACGGGTTCTGAGGAGCCAACCTCGGAATGCTGAGGTTCTGGTCCGGTACCAGTCAGCGGGTTCTCTGGATCACCTGGATCTAGACTTCCAGTGGGTCACATGACAGGAACTGGACCGGTTCCATTCCAGCCACTGAACTTTGACCTCCACTCATTTGGGAGTTCAGGTGAAACCTAAAGAAACCAAAGAACTATGCTTCCTCACCGCGCTCCCTGAGTGTTTGTGTGTGAGAGAACCAGGGGCCAAAGCCTGGGCCCCATGAGGGGAATCGGCGGTTTGGGTTCGGACTAAGGGGTGAACTGAGTTTGGGTTCAGCTGCAGAAATGAATGGAAGTCAATGGAAAGTCCCACTGAGAACCTGACAAACGTGGCTGCACAGTTTGACATGACGACGTTTCAGATGAATACCTGCTGCCCATCAGAAGAGCTCAGGCAATATTCCCATGCTGGGCTGGGGTCAGTGAAGGCAGCGCGGGGTCAGTGCTGAGCCTTAAGTTTAAGTTATGATACTTCCCAAATATTCAATTCCTACATATTTATAGGTTGTCAGCCATCCAGGACATGGAAAAGCCAAAAAAAGGGGAAAAGAACAGTTTAAAGCAACTTAAGATGAAATTTGAATAACACAGAACTTGTATTGAGAGTCACTGCAATAAATCAATATTTATGAGGAATTTTATTATGTGGAGTTACTAATTAAAAGTTTTTAGTCAGAGTCTTACATTTTGTAAAGGTGTAGCAGAGATTAGATGAACCAAGCTCATATCTAAAGAACATTTGAATCCTAGTTTGAATTATACGGGTCTCAACAGTTTTACTGAGAAAAACACTTTTGTCATGCATCGCTACTTACTAGTCATATTTGGTGGTGCAGCTTTAACACAATAGAAACATCTTTAAACCACATTTTACGTTACGTTTCACCCCCCAAAATTGCTCTAAAAATTTTTTCCTGTTTATGGTCCCCCCCAATAATGAGATGGGATTTACGCCCTGGGCTGTGTGTTCCCAGGGTGTGTGTGTGATCTACCACCCGGTCTCATTACCTGTCTGACTTTAATCCCTCCCTGATCCTCGCCGCCCGTCCTGATTGCGTCTGAAGTCGTCATCACTTCCTGTGGGAAACTGGGATCAAAACAAGCAGATCCATCCAAGAGACAATTATTGGATCGTTACAAAATCTGATGAAAACGAGACCATGAAGCAAATAAACATTTATTTTCAGAAATGTAATGTTTTTGCAGTTTTCCATCAGATTTTGTTAAACATTTTAATTTATTGAAGCTGTAAACTTGTTGGTGTGTTTTCATTGTTTTATTAAAAGTTTACAGCTTCAATAATTTAAAGCGTTTTTTAAAGAATCAGTACAAACTGGAATTTAAGAGGTTACAATTTCATAAGTTCATGAAAATAATTTGGAAACAGCATCTCTAATATTTCTACAAAAGTCTTTGTCTTTAATAGACAGTGAAGGACAACAGGGATAAAAATCATAGATTTTAGATTCAAAACTGATTTTTCGGTCAGAGAATGAAACCAGTTTGTTTGTGGATTATCTCAGTGAGGAAGCTTTACAACATGGAGGAAGATCTGATCCAGCAGAACTCCACGACCCAAACATCAGCACAGATGGACAGGAAGTGAGGTCGATCTACTTCCTGCCATGGATTCAGCTCAGCAGGTTCGTCTTGTTGGAGGTTAAATCCTGTTTTCTTGACCGAAACATTCAGATGTTTGTTTATCTTTTCTTCTTCTTCTCTGATTGTTGCTGCTGTTGGTTTGTGACGTATCTCTGTTTTCGTTTCTCCTGGTGGATAAAAATGACCAACTAAGAATCCAACATCGACAGATCAGATCTCATATTTCCTGTTGAGATGAATCAGAGATTTAATAATAATGAATCCTTTCATCTCCAGATTATTGCAGTAATGCTGAAAAACTAATCCATGTATTTGTTCCTTCAGGGCTGAATGTTCACAGAGCAGCTGAAGATCATGTTTCTCCTGTTTAGCTTCTCTTATCAGCTCCCTGTTGAATCCAGATTATAATATCAGATTCTCACATATGAAGCCCTTAATAATCAGTGACCCAATTGGTCCAGAACCCTTTTTTCTGTAGATAGCTCTCCTGATTGTTTTGTTTTGCTGTGTGTCGGCTCATGATGAGTCTGCTGCTGTAGAAATGCTGCAGATCAGCGGAGCTTCGTGCTCTGCTGGTGTTTCTAAGTCTGTCTGCTGCCGGCTGTTTTGCATCAAGACATCATTATCACACAAGGACACAATGAACCCAGAAACAAAAGGCTCTTTGTGTTCATTAAGTTAGTTTGAAATATGAAGTTGTGTCACTGGACCGTTTTCCTGGTCATTAACCCGGCAAGGCGTCGCGCTGCAGGCCTGCTGATGTGGACGGGTCAGCCCATATCAGAGAGTCGAGCTCATCAGGCCCAGACAAACGCATGAAGCTGCTGCAGCGGCGACCAGCTGCACAGACCAGCTCCTGCTCCTCAGTAATAACGCAGCTCTAACCGCACGCCGCGGCCTCATTCATCACACGCCCACAAGCTCGGCTGCACGCAACATGACAGAACAGGATCTGCACACTCACCTTTCAACACCCACACTGTTTACAGCAACACGCAGCCAGAAAAAAGCTGCACGTCAAGTCAGCACTCAGCATAACTGAGCCCGAGTCGCGACCATCTGACGAGTCAGTTTCTCTGCAAAACAAAGCAGCTGCAGGTCAGGACAGGAATCCTGAAGAGCCGCTGGATCTGGGAGACGGTTCAGCTGGAAGCTGGGAAAATAAACTCTCTGTTAATTAAGTTTCTGATTCTGTCATAAATACAGAAAGAATGAATCCAGCTGGCCTCATTCATTCCCATCCTGAGCAAGCATCTGGCGACAGTGGAGCGGAACAGCAGGAGGAAGCGTCCAACACACAGGTGTCAAACTCCAGTCCTGCAGTTTTTAGATGAGCCACAGGTACAAAACACTGGAACGAAACGGCTTCATTACCTCCTCCTTGTGTAGCTCAGATCTACAGAGCCTTAATGACCTAATTATTCTATTCAGGTGGTGCAGCAGAGGCACATCTAAAAGTTGCAGGACAGCGGCCCTTGAGGACTGGAGTTTACACCCCTGGTCCAACAGAACCAGAACCCATCTGCAGTTACCAGGCGAGCAACACTTTCTGCTGCCGCTGCTGTTACTGCTCAGAAACTGGAGAGCAGTAGCAGAAAGCGACGGGATCAGGATCATTTTTCCTCAAACATCCATTCAAATCAGCCAGTTCTGAAAATGTGTATTTTTCTCAGAATAACCAGTTTAACAGTTTCATATTTCATGTTTTTGTGGTTGTTTGAATCACAGCTGAAACCTTTATAAAAATCAATTTTTCATGTTTTCTAAAACCGTCTCCATGCCAGAACCGCTGGAGACGGATAATCAGATCCATCTCCAATCAGAGGCAGGAGGAGGGGCTTACTGCTGTTAATCATTCGCATGTACATACTGCTCAGTGTGCTAATGGTGGAGAAACAACTCACTGTTCCAGGAAAACGTTTTCCACTGTCATTGGTGGTCCTGCTAATTAGCTTAGCATTCATAGCAGTGCCCGCTGTAGCAGAGAGGGTGTGAGCAGCACATACACACACATGATTGGCAGCGCTAAGACCCTCCTGGATCTGACTGGTTGTTTGACTGAGTTGTGTATTTTTTCTGGGAGAAGGCAGAGCAGCTCTGTCTTATATTAACATTGTAAAAAGTCATATTTTATAGAAGTTACATACTGAGCTGTTTCGTTGGAAACCCCAGTTTATTCTTGCAGAAAAAACTATGTATATATTTTTATGAAATAAAATTTTATGATATAAACATTAGTCTAGATAAATGTGTGCATTAACGTTTTAGTGGCATTTTAAAATAGAAACAAAAGGAAAATGTAGCAGTGACAGTGCTCTCTGTACTTTTATTCATTCACCAATTAATTTTCATAAGTAATAATTATCTAATAAATATGGTTAATATTATAATAACAGGCAGTGTGCAGGTGGCTCTCACTGACTGACTCCAGTCCAGTCGTTCAGGGTAAAGAACTGTTCAAAAGAGTCGCATTGTTCATGAACGTCACATCACCAGTAGGAGAAAGTATTTGGGGTGTCTGCGTCACTGGTTCTACTGGGGAGGAGATCTGCCTCCCAGTTCACGTCCAGCAGTGAAGCTGCAGCTCCGCTTTATGCATCAATATGCCTGAACAAATTCAGCTTTCTATGAATTCATGCAGTCTGATGATTGAACCGGGGGAAGCACTGAGCCCTGTGGCGCTCCTCCAAACCTGCTGCAGCTCTTCGTCCAGGCTGAGCAGCGCTGGGCTGTGATTGGTGGATTCCTGAGCATGCTCAGAAAGCTCCGGCTCTGGCCGCAGTCTGTTGCTGTTTGTTTATGTCTCCTGCGGCGCTGCAGACTCAACTGTTGTTGTTTTTCCTCCTCAGAGTTTACAGCCACTTCCTGCTTTGGCTGACGGGACCCAGAGCAAGACTTTTCTCATCCTCAGAGGACTTCTCGTTCATATCCGAGGCCATCGTTGGCGGGCGGTGGTTACCATGGTTACGCCTCCTGCAGCAGCATCCGCTCCCCATCTTTACACTTTTGTTGGTTTCTGCCAGGTTTTAACTTGGGGATGTTTAACGTCCTCTTGAGTCTGATAAAACAGACCCTGATTGTTGTCGTGTTGCCTAGCAACCGCTTCCATTTTGTCTGGCAGTCTGACACGGGAATCATCAGGAATCAGGGATAATTCGCCGCCAGAGAGGATAATCCTAAACACACTGCGGTGTAATGAGCAGGTAATCACACTTAAATTCATTCGTCCACGCCCAGCCAATCCAGACAGAGGGCGGCGCCTTAATCCACCAGTTATTCACCTGTCTCCCATTAGATCGTCTGCACACACACACACACACACACACACACACACACACACACACACACACAGATTCACTGCTGTGGGGGAGGATGAAGAGGAGCTGCTGATTCTCTCTGGGATCTTCTCTGAATCGCTTCATCTTGATTTCCCTCCTGGTTCAGGAAGTTCCTCCTGAAGGTAGAGCAGTGGTCTTCATCGCTACCAGAACTCATCAGGATCTTAAACCAGAAAACATCTGGATGTGTGGATATGCAGGCCGGTCCTACCTGCAGTCAGTCCAGAACCAGAACGGTCCACTTACCGGCAGAGAGCTCCTCAGCATGTAGCCGGTCTTTCTAAGCCGATGTCTCGTATCGTGTTTCTCTCTGATCGGTTCAGAAGTTTTCATCCACATGAGCC
>CAEFZX010028773.1:0-38621 GCA_903066825.1 Alfaro cultratus
TGTAGTGTTTTCGTTAACGTTGTAGTGTTTTCGTTAACGTTGTAGTGTTTTCGTTAACGTTGTAGTGTTTTCGTTAATGTTGTAGTGTTTTCGTTAACGTTGTAATGTTTTCGTTAACGTTGTAGTGTTTTCGTTAACGTTGTAGTGTTTTCGTTAACGTTGTAATGTTTTCGTTAACGTTGTAGTGTTTTCGTTAACGTTGTGTTTTCGTTAACGTTGTAGTGTTTTCGTTAACGTTGTAGTGTTTTCGTTAATGTTGTAATGTTTTGCACCTCAGGCCCACCGTAAGTTAGTCTCTGGAGGATTAACTGCAGATACAAATTCAGTTTTCATCTCGGACTTTTTGTTATCACCCAGAAATCCATCAGTTCTGATCCAAAGCAAATGATTGTCATCGGATTCAGAACCAAGAACATTCTTCAAAAAGCTGGACTCCTTGTTCGAATCACATTTTAATTCTCCTTTAATGGAATGAAGTTCCTGCTGGCTCCTCTGAACGGAAACTTTTATTTTGAAGTAGGATTTCTGCTGTTTCCGGTGAATGTGCGTCAGCAGGCACAGGAAACAGGGGCGGGGTCAGATGGGGTCACGTGGTTCATGTTTCGGGACCTCAGATCTCCATGTGAAGCTTCAGATTCATTAATAGCAAAGTAAACTGGGGTTTCTGAGGAAAACACATTTTATCAGACAGCAGGAGAAAGAAATCAAATATTTACCAAAAGTTTTATTAATCTTATTAGTATATGATTATTTTTTTTATCTTGATCTTTTTGTTCTGTCGTTAATAATGTTTGGCAGCACAATAATAATAAGAAAAAGACTTTATTTATTCTATAATACACATTAATTATTAAAATATTTACTTTGATATTTAAATGTAATTGGATATTAATATTTCCTTCAAATAGAAACTTTGTTCAACTAAAAACTCTAAAACCTCAGCACAGGCCTTTATTACTCTAAGCAGAATAAATGTATGTTGTTTATTGAAGAGTCAACTCTTTCTCAATTCAATCAAAATGTCATTTGAAAAATGTAATTAAGATACAAACAAGTTAAATCAGATGCAGGATAAAATGATTATCCACGCAAAGATATCCGACGATAAGTACCAAAACGTCCAACTGCTTCCAAAGACAACTGAGATTTCTCAAAATATACTAAGTTTATGTATTATTTATTTATTTTTTAAAATCCTGCAAGCCGGTGTCTGAAACGGCGCCCCCTGGTGGTCGCCTCCTCGACTCGAGCCAGGACATTAAGAAGTTATAATAATACATTAATAAAGGAGGTAGACCAGACGGCCTGGGACGGAGGAGGCCCAGGTTGACCTCTGACCTCACACTTCTCCAACCTTCCACTCTCAATTCTCAAATTTCCACATGATCCACAACAATAATCATCAAAATTATTATTTTATTTGTAATAGTTGTTGTGTTCTTTCATTCATTTTTGTGCTTTTTGACGAAACTACTTTTTTTTTTTTTAAATCGAATTAGTTTGATTAATAAAACTTGTGTTTTTGTGTTTTCTTCTGTTGGTGATTTCTCATTATTAAAAAATTAAGACTAATAAAACAATCGGTAAGTAGAGCAGAATGAATAATTTGTCATATTTGTATTTGTATTTCTATACTTGATATTTCCGATTATTAGTATTTTAATTAAATTGTATTGATTGGGGCGTGCTGTGGTGGCGCAGTGGTTTAGCACGCCCCACGCTTGGAGGCCTCGGTCCTCGACGCGGACGCCGCGGGCTCGACTCCCGGTCCCGGCGACCCTAGCCGCATGCCCCCTCCCCTCTCCCTCCCCTCCCTGTCAGCCTACCGTTGAGGAAAATGCGAGCCACCAGCGCCGCAAAACACTCTTCGGAGAAAAAAATGATTAAAAATAAAAAATTAAAAAATAAAAAATAAATAAAAATAAATTGTATTGATTAAATAATTAGATTTTCTCCGTTTGTTCGCTAAATTCATTGTTAATAAAGTTGGACGGAAAAGGGCCCTTTTTTTTACGTTAGCGGAAGTGACGTATTGACTCGGTTGCTAAGCTGCAGCAGAGATCAAACAGCCTGTCAACAGGCAGAAGTGTGGACTCGGAACCTCCTGGAGCCGGTTTAACCCGAACAGCGGTGCCGCTGCGTCCCGCAGACCCGAACCGGGAGGAGGACTCGTCAGAACCGGTCCAGTTTGCTCCGGTTCGACCTGCTAGCTAGCAGTTGCTAACCAGCTGGTTACCCTCAGGTAGGTTTACCTGCTGGTTTCCGTTAGAGGAGCTGGCGCACCTGGAGTAAACCGACCGATCACGCTCCAACAGAACCGTTCGGTGATGATAGGTTCTGGGTCCAGAGTGGGAACAAACTGGGTCAGAACCTTCCTGACCCGGTTCCTGCAGAATAGTTCTGGTTCTAAGCAGGAAGTTAGAGTCCATTGTTCACTGACCCGAACTCGAACCAGCTGCCTGAGCAGAAATGGGCTCTGTGGAAGAATCAGAACCAGTCCTAATGTGTTAATATGATCTGGACCCGAAACACGAACATCTCTTAGCTGTGGAGAACTTCTGGATCGGGTTGAGGTATCTAAACTAAAATATACCCTGGTTCCAGTTCTGACCCGGTGCCCTGGTTCTGTCTCTGACCCGGTTCTCTGGTTCTGTTCTAACCTTATTCTGTTCTGATCCGGTTCTGTTCTAACTTCCTGCAGGAGGAAGAGGCTCCATGGACAGGTCCTCATGATTTAACTCCAGAATCGTTTGTCCCAATATGGCTGCTGCCAGCAGCACCAAGATCTCATGGCGCCTGCGTGAGTAGAACCCGGAGGAGAGTTCTGATGCGGCCCGGTCAGGATGGGTTCTGGTTCTGAAGCGTGTTGTCCTGTTTATCCTCAGAGGAGTTCGAGGCCCACTCCAGAACCGTGTCCTGCCTGTCTCTGGGGAAGAACTCGGGCCGCCTGCTGGCCACGGGGGGCGAGGACTGCCGAGTCAACATCTGGGCCGTCAGCAAGGCCAACTGCGTCATGGTGAGACCCGGCACCTCCGGTACCAGAACCCAGCAGGTCCGGTCCACTCAGCATCAGGCTGGAGGCCCGTCCGAGTCCAGATATCAGAACATGGTTACTGTTCTGAACTGGGAGGTCCGGTCCAGGATCTGCTGTTAACTTTACAAACGGCTCCATGAGCGAACCATCTTGGTTCTGAGCTGCTGCTAATTCTGACCCATTCTCTGTTCTGACCCATTATCGGTTCTGACCCGTTTCTCTCTCAGAGCTTGACGGGTCATAAGAACCCGGTGGAGTGCGTCCAGTTCAGCGTGTCAGAGGAGCAGGTTGCAGCTGGTTCCCAGTCTGGATCCATTCGAGTCTGGGACTTGGAGGCCGCCAAGAGTAAGGCTACTTCCTGTCCTCCGACCTGCTATTTCCTGTCCTTCGACCTGCTACTTCCTGTCCTCCGACCTGCTACTTCCTGTCCTCCGACCTGCTACTTCCTGTCCTCTCACCTTCTACTTCCTGTCCTCCGACCTGCTACTTCCTGTCCTCCGACCTGCTACTTCCTGTCCTCCGACCAGCTACTTCCTGTCCTTTGACCTGCTACTTCCTGTCCTCCGACCTGCTACTTCCTGTCCTCCGACCTGCTACTTCCTGTCCTCCGACCTGCTACTTCCTGTCCTCTCACCTTCTACTTCCTGTCCTTCGACCTGCTACTTCCTGTCCTCCGACCTGCTACTTCCTGTCCTCCGACCTGCTACTTCCTGTCCTCTCACCTTCTACTTCCTGTCCTTCGACCTGCTACTTCCTGCCTCCGACCTGCTACTTCCTGTCCTCAGTTCTGCGGACTCTGATGGGACACAAAGCGAACGTCACCGGTCTGGGCTTCCACCCGTTTGGAAACTTCCTGGCCTCCAGCTCCGTGGACACCAACATAAAGGTGTGGGTGTGTGTCCGTGTATTTCCATGTGTGTGTTTCCGTGTGTTTCCGTGTGTGTGTTTCTCTGTGTGTTTCTGTGTGTGTTTCCGTGTGTGTGTTTCCGTTTGTGTGTTTCCGTTTGTATGTTTCCGTGTGTGTTTCCGTGTGTATGTTTCCGTTTGTGTGTTTCCGTGTGTGTTTCCGTGTGTGTGTTTCCGTTTGTGTGTTTCCGTTTGTATGTTTCCGTGTGTGTTTCCGTGTGTATGTTTCCGTTTGTGTGTTTCCGTGTGTGTTTCCGTGTGTGTGTTTCCGTTTGTGTGTTTCCGTTTGTATGTTTCCGTGTGTGTTTCCGTGTGTATGTTTCCGTTTGTGTGTTTCCGTGTGTGTTTCCGTTTGTGTGTTTCCGTGTGTGTGTTTCCGTTTGTGTTTCCGTGTGTAATAAGTCTTGATGTGTTTTCTAGCTCTGGGACGTCCGGAGGAAAGGATACGTGTTTCGCTACAAGGTCAGATCTTCAGATCCAGATCAGTAGGTCTCTGTGGTCTAAGAAGTTTCATGTGACCTTGTCCAGAACCAGCTAATCCAGGACCACCTGACCCAGAACCACCTGCAGTAGAAGCCTGGTTCTGGCTCTGAATTAGTCTTTCCCACTGTGAAGCAACGTGAAACATTTTGCTTCACCATCTTTTCTTTTTTCTAACATTCTGAATTTACAAAAACGAAACACATCATTATATTTTAACAGTTTATTGGCTCAGCTTTATTGTGCCGACTGAATAGATGCATTATGAGACATATTTACAAAACATAACAAGACAAGAACTTATTAGGCTGAATAGAAATAAGATACTTGTCATAAAGTTTCCAGTTCAATTCCTTTCTTCTCAGCTGCTGGTTATTGAAGGAATATTAAAACTTTTCTCCATGAAGTGATTTAATTAACGAGATGCCTTAAAATGAGCATCTTTATTAGCGTAATGTCTTTTTTTTATTATTATAATCTTCAAAGCTCATCAGTGAAACTTTAAAAGTTTTAAAGTTCAAACTAAAAGAAAGAAAGTGGCTTTTACGTCCCACACCGTCTCTGTCTGAACCGACTCTCTCTGGTTCCGGGTCCCTCCGCCATCTTTGTTTCAACTGACGCGCATCAGGATGACAAGCGGCGCCCCCTGCTGGCTGGGGGCCCAACTACTGAGGTCTGCAAACCATATTTGCACTCAAACCAGCTAAATAACACTTTAGATCCAAAACTTTTACATGACCTTTAAAATATATTTTTGTAAATATATACTTCAGTTTTAAAATAAATGTTATGCAGAAGAAGATAACATTTATCTAAGGAAACTATTTAAGTTTCCTTAAATTGAAATTTAGCGAAAATGTAAAAAACAAAAGCAGATGTATTTATTTTCAACAAAATAAATAGATCTAAAACAATATTTCTGGTATTTCTAGTCATTCTGTCATGAAAAACAATTTATCACATGAAAAAGGTAAAAGCAGCATTTTTATTAAACTCATAATTAAACCTTTAGTTGATTCTTTATCCATTTAAGCAGTCAGAGTTATTTAGATCCAAAGAGCCGATTTTGGCCCCAGAGCCACAGGTTGGAGACCCCTGGACTAAACACGCCTTATTAGACTTTAAATCAGTCAGAACCCCCGGGTTCTGGATGGGTTCTGCTATCAGTGGATCAGGAAAGCTGCTGGGTCAGGTTCTGGATCGGATCGTTTGGATCAGAGAAAACCAGCAGTTCAAGTTCTGATAGAACCTGCTGTGGACTCTGGATCAGAACTGTCAGAGGTTCTGCTGTTTAGTGATTCTGTGTTCCAGAACCGGGTTCTGTCTGATGTCGGCTCGGTTCTACAGGGTCACACAGAGGCTGTGAGGAGTTTGGCCTTCAGTCCGGACGGGAAGTGGTTAGCCTCGGCTAGCGACGACTGCACTGTGAAGGTAAACATCGACCCAGAACCCATCAGAACCATGCTGCTGTCTGAGGAGCTGACCTAGTCCCTCAGAATCCAGCAGAACTCTGACCAGATTCTGTAGCTATTTCAGTAACTTCAGACAGAACCGGGTCGGCTCCGCTCAGCTGGTTCTGGTCCTGTCTCTGCAGCTGTGGGACCTGTTCCAGGGGAAAACCATCACCGAGTTCAAGTCGCACTCGGCGGCCGTCAGCGCGGTCCAGTTCCATCCCAACGAGTACCTGCTGGCGTCCGGCAGCGCCGACAGGTCCGGTTCCGCTCCGCCTCCAGAATCTCTGTCAGAACCAGAAAGGTGTCTCCATGGAGACCAGAGGTCAAAGGTTGAAGAGGAAAAAACTGATTCTGGGTCTCAACAGATCCACTGATAATCTGAAAAGTGTGGTGTGCTCCTAAAGCACATTAATGCTGCTGTGGAACCTAGCCTGCTTCGACCAGAACCAGAACCTCCCTGACCTCCTGCTGGATCGCAATAACATTCACACCACACTTTTCAGATTTTTACCTGTTAGAACTACAAATCTTTTCCTTCCTCCTCACCGTTTGAGCTCCACTCTGCTGGTCCAGCACAGAAAGCCGGTCTGGTCCAGTAGAACCGTTCTACTGGTTCTACTGGCCCAGTTCTGCTGGACCGGGTCAGACGGCCTCAGTGTCCTCCTGTCTCCTGCAGGAGCATCAAGCTGTGGGACCTGGAAAAGTTCACCAGGGTCGGCTCTCTGGAGGGAGACACGTCTGCCGTGAGGTGAGCTCCATCAGCCTGGCCTCTGACCCCGCCCCGTACGCCGCGGTGACCTCTGACCTCTCCTCCAGGTGCCTGCTGTTCAGCCCGGACGGCTCCTGCCTCTACAGCGGCGCCTCGGACTCGCTGCGGGTTTTTGGCTGGGAACCAGATCGATGCTTCGATACGGTTCCGGTCGGCTGGGGAAAAGTATCGGACCTGGCCGTCTGCAACCAGCAGCTGGTGAGCAGCTTCGCCCCTCACCGGCGTAGCCCCGCCCCTCCTCCGCACAGCCCCGCCCCCTGCCCAGACAGCGTCTCTAACGGCGCCATCTCTGTCCGTCCTTCAGATCGGTGTGTCCCACCAGCTGTCCAGCGTCTCGTCCTTCGTGGTGGACCTGAAGCGGGTGAAGCGGAGCGGTGGTGCCGTGATCCAGGGCATCGTCCGGGACGACCGGCCGCTCACCGATCCAGCGGAACCCAGGGCGGCGGCGCTGCGGCGCAACTACGACAGACCCGCCACCGCCTGCAGCTCCCACAGGTCGGCAGAGGGGGCGCCGACCATCTGGAGGTGTGATGTCATGGGGTTAACGGCCGCTGTGATGTCATCAGGATGAAGCGCTCGGACACCGATAGGCGGAGCCCCGACGGAGAGAGGCGGAGCCAGAGCGAGGACGAGGCGGAGGACAAGCAGCCATCAGCAGAGATCCACAACGCCGACGACTACAGAGAGATCTTCAAGCCCAAACACGCCATCTGTAGGTGGAGCAGAGCAATTACCCCTGGCGAGGCCACGCCCCTTCCTCTTCAGGCTCCGCCCCTCGCTCCACTCACACACACCTAGTGAAGCTGTCATGTTCCTGAATATTCATTAGAATATTAAATTATCAATTAGTATTAATTGGACTACTGGAGCATCATTTAGAATATTGTAGTACCGTATTTTCCGGACTATAGAGCCGCACCCACAAACTTTAAAAAGAAAAACTGGAAACGTACAGGGCTATAAGCCGCTGGTATCTCCGCCGCTCTCGGTTTTCCACAAGGAGGCAGCAGAGGGCAGCGTCCTAATAAAGCTGCTGGATCTATTAAGGACTCTGCCCTGCGTCTCCAATGCCGAACCATGGATCCGTTCTCGCCGAGCTGCGGCTCTACTTCGCTCCAGATATACATCCTTCAATTTAAAAGCTGCATCATATGAACTTCTTCCTGTGGTTTCCATGATGAGCTTGAAAACATTTCTCCGTCGTGCCTGCTGCTAGCAAGGGCTTGTTCTAAATGAAAGTCTGCAATTTTGACTTCCAATGATTCACTTCCTGCTACAGAGCCCCCCCTGGTGGTTGACGAAAGATCCACAGAAAAGCTGCACCGGGCTTTAAGCCGAATGGTTCAAAACGTGGGAAAAACGTAGCGGCTTATAGTCCGAAAAATACGGTATTAATAATTCTTCTGTTGCTAGGTAACCCATCTACCTGTTGCTAACCATCCAGGTGTGTTTGTGTCTCTCAGCTCGAACTCCTCCCAGGATGTCGGAGCCGTTTCCTGCTCCTCCTGAAGACGGTGAGTCTTCCTGGAACAACTCCGCTGCTCCTCAGCAATCTGATTACTTCCTTCTCCAGGCAGAGCCTCACCTGC
The DNA here is from genome assembly GCA_903066825.1 of Alfaro cultratus. NCBI lineage: Eukaryota > Metazoa > Chordata > Actinopteri > Cyprinodontiformes > Poeciliidae > Alfaro > Alfaro cultratus. Next base: position 8,233 of record CAEFZX010028773.1, read on the forward strand.
CCGTGTCAGGGGTCAGGGGTCAGGAGGCGGACTCTGCTGGCCGGTTTGGTCCAATTCAGCAGGAAGAACCCAGTTGTGGTTACAGCCCTTCACAATAAAAGCGGGGCTTGTTTGTAACTGTTTCCTGTCCCTGTCAGAGAGCGTGGCGGCCGTCGGCCGGCAGCTGAAGGACATGATGCTGCCGTCTCCTGACAAGCAGCAGGTCAGTGAACGCAGCATCATCTCTGCAGCCCTGCTCTGATTGGACCACAGACATGTGACCTCACTGCTCTCTCAGGCTCCGCCCCTCGCCACCTCCACCCCCGTCCAGAGGGTCGAACCCACAGTGGTCGCCTTCACCAAGCCGTGTAGCCCCTCCCCCAGTAGCCAGCCTGCCCCTCCCACCAGGCCGCCGCCGTTGCCGCGGGTGATCCCGAGCAGCCGCAACGAGCCGCTGGGACTCAATGTGGCCGACTTCCTGCCGGTGAGCCTCCCGTTTCCTCTAAGCCGTCAGAACTTTCTGTTAGCGTTGCTAACTGTGTCTGGCTGCAGTCCCCAGCCAGCCACCGGGGCGGCGCTCTCACCGACGACGGAGCTCTGGCACAGATCAACAAAGGTCACGACACCATGTGTGTGATGCTGAGCAGCCGCCAGCGCAACCTGCAGACGGTCCGGTCCGTCTGGACCCGCGACGACGTCAAGGTGAGCCGCCGCCCACCACAGTAATCTGATTACTTCCTGTCCTGACACTAAGGACCGTTTGTCTGTGCAGAGCGCTCTGGACGCCGCCGTGTCCATGAACGATCTGTCCATTGTAGTGGACGTCCTGAACATCGTCAACCTGCAGCCGTGAGACACACACACACACACACACACACACATATGTTTACGCATCTATCTTTGCGGGGACTTTCCATTGACTTCCATTCATTTCTACAGCCTAAACACTAACCAAAACTCAATTCACACCTTAGTCCTAAATCTGACTCCTGACCCAAAAACAGCGTCTCCCTTGTGCGGAGTGTGTGCGCTCCATCCTTCCTGGGAGCGTTTGGGTCGGAACCAGCATCTTGTGGTTCTGTTTCAGCTCCTTGTGGAAACTGGACCTCTGCACCACGGTTCTCCCTCAGATCGACAAGCTGCTGCAGAGCAAATACGAGAGGTGAGACCCAACCAGAACCACAACCAGCTGGTGGGTCTTGGTCAGATCCAGAACCTGACCCTGGTTCTATTTGCAGCTACATGCAGACCGGCTCCATGTCGCTGAAGCTCATCATGAAACATTTCTGGACTCTGATCTGCGATACGCTCAGGGCGTCGCCGGCGGTGGGGGTGGACATCACCGGGGAGGAGCGGTGAGTCACCAGCAGGGGGCGGCGCAGGGCCACAGTGCACCTCTGACCTTTGACCTCTGTCTGCAGGCACCAGAAGTGCCGGGAGTGCTGCCGCTACCTGAAGAACCTGAGCAACGTGGTGAAGAACCGGGCCGGCCAGGCCGGTCGCCATGGCAGCGCCTTCAAGGAGCTGCAGCTGCTGATGGCGCCGCTGGACGAGGCACTGTGACCCGCTCTGGACCCGACCAGAACCGCTTTGGACAGAACCAACAATGTTTTACTGTTTCAGTGTTGGATTAAGCTCCAGAACTGGGCCAGAGCTCCAGAACCGGGTCTGTTCAGTTTGTTTTATTTCTGCGGTTCAAACTTTTTCTAATTAAATCATTTCCAGAACTTCAGAAGAACCTTTGAATTGAACCGGATCAGAACCGTTCATGAAGCAGCAGCGTGGTTCTGCTTCTCGACCCGTTTGGCCCGGTCCAGATCCGTCAGGTCTGACGGCAGATCAGAACCTCTGCACCCGACAGCTGAGTTATTGCAGCATGCTGCCAGCTGATTGGCTCGTTAAGCATGAAGCTGCTCCATCATTGGATGGCAAGAACCGGCCGAATCTTCTGATTGGCTTATAGAGCTGCGAAGGGAAAACACTGGAAGCTCTGCAACTGAAGATTCATCTGGATTATTACTTCATAAACTGTAATCCCAGAGTGAGAATCTGATTTTTTCAGGTTGTTTATAGAAATTCAAAGTTTGTTTTTTTAAATATTCTGATGAAAAGCTGCTGCTGGCAGCGTCCAGGTGTCTCACCTGTCCGTCTCTCCCAGGAACCGGCTGACCTGGACAGTTTAGTTTTATTTTGCATAAATAAATAAGTTTTTCCTGAGATTTTTCCGTCTGCTGAAATTTAGTTTTTTCTTGTAGGAAAACATTTAGCAGATTAATCTGCAGCTACAACCAAACGATCAGAACATTTCAGGAAGTTTAATAAAAACATTTAGAAAACACACAGATGGACTGAACCGCTCCAGAGTCCAAACGCGAATAAGATCCAACCAGATCAGAACATTTACAGGTCAAAGTTCAACTAAATAAAAACAGTTCAGACAGCAGCCTGCGGGGGGCGCTGCTGCTGGGAAACAACCTCAGAGTAAAGTGCAAAAACAGCAGAAGAAATTCTGAGGATTCAGTTCTCTAGAGGAACAGTTCAGTTTGTTCAGCTCAGGAGGAAGAGTCATTGTCTGCTGCCTCCCCACAGTCCAGCAGCAGTTCTGACCCTGTTCGGTGAAGTCCGGTCCACTAACAGAAGTACTGTTGGTTCTGGACGTCCTGCGTCTCTCAGGCGTTCAGCTTCAGTCGTCCTGCAAACAGAAACCGGGTCAGAACCTGGTTCTGATCCAAAGAAACACGTCCCGACCCGCAGCAGAACGGAGAACCTTCAGTTCTTCCTCCCGGCCAGCAGGGGGCGCCATCAGAGCCCTGCCCACCGTAGAAACACCTGCAGAATCCTCCCAGCATCCTCTGTGGCGCAGCTCCAAATGTTACAGTAAACTATCGGACCGGATGTCCAGATTTATTCCAGATTATCTCAGAATGGACTCAGATTATGGGATGTTTCCATCAGACTGGCTGGGAGGAAGTGGAAACATTCCCAGCATGCATCTCGCCAGCAGCGTGGGCTCAGTTCGCCCTGCGCAACGCCTGACAGGCACACACTCAAGCTGCGGGGGGTGGAGACAACACTGGGCGCCATGCAATGCTAAGGTCGCCATGACGACCCCCACCTACCTGCCCGCCGTCTCCTAGCAACGGGCCGGCTCTGTCTACCCGTCTGTCTGGAAACCAACCAATGAGAGCACAGAATGAGGACACAGAGGAAGAGGGGCAGACGGACAGCGGAGGCGCTCCGTCTCTGGGTCCGCTCCGACCTGCAGCCAGGAGGCACAGCTCAGTTCCCACAATGCACTGCAGGCAGGCTGCTGGAGCATTTATTAAAGTTGGATGAAAATAAATTAAAGTAGCTGAAGAAGCTCAGAAACACCTGACAGAAAAAAATCTGTAAAAGGATGAGAACCTGACTTCCTGTTTAGTTACTCTACAAAAAAAAAAAGAATCTTTAAGTGAACTTTATCCAATCTGAAAAACCAGGATGCAGATCATCTTCAAACATTCCTCCGTTTTTAATCCGAGGAGGTCAAAAGTCAACAGAGGGCTGCGCACCTGCAGCCAGCTGCGACTGGGAGCGCCTGCGGGATCCGCTGGGCGTCCTGGAGGCCGAGGACAGCGTGGAGCCGGCGCTGCTGGCCCGGGAGATGGGGAGGGGCGCCGGCGTGACGGGGGGAGAGTCCAGCTAGAGAACCAGAGAGTTTATTATGAAGATCAGCTGCAGCAGGCAGCATGCGCTGCAGCTAACCTGCTAGCAGCAGTTTTAACACACTTTGAAAACATTTAGCACACATTGTGTTCAAGAATTTATCCAGAAATTTAAAATTGGGGATGCTAATTTACTTTGTTCTTTTATTTCAGCTGAATAAAGTTCAAAGTCTGTGTTGACGTTTTGCTTTTAGACTAAAAAAACTGCTGAAAATGAAATGTTCTGACTGTGGCCAATGCTAATGCTAACCATTAGTGCAATAGTATTAGCAGAACCACTGCTGATGCTTGGATTCTGCTAATGCTATGGCGCTAATTATTAGCATTAATTCCACTAATGCTAACATGCTAGAGATTAAAATTTGTTCCACTAATGCTAACACACTAATGATGAACAATTAAGGCTTTAGCAGATCCAATGCTATTGCTTTGTGCTTTAGCATCAGCACATGTAGCTTTTCACAGGCTCTGCTGTGCGTGAGGGGGCGGAGCCCGGTGTGTGGCGCGTACCTCTAGGCTGCCGTGCGTGGGCGAGGACGACGTGGACGAGTTCTCGTGTCTCTTGGACGAAGTGGCAGAGTTGAGCTCCACGCTGCGAACGCGCTGAGCGAACTTCAGCGAACACACCGACTCGCTCACGTTGCCAGGCAACGGAGACACCTGCAGGAACAGTGGCGGTGAGAAGCGGGTCAGGACAGAGGCCGGGTTCTGGTCTCTGGACTCACCTGGACCATCATCAGGGTCTTGCTGTCTCCGCTCAGAGAGTCCTGCAGCAGGTAGGTGAGCCGCGAGTTCCTGAAGGGGACGTGGGCGTGTCGGCTGCGCAGCGCGCTGATGACATCACCCAGCGCCGACAGCGACTTGTTGATGCACTGTGCTTCCCGGAGCCGGCTGCCCTCTGCTCCGGACTTCCCGATCCGCTCCGAACCGGCCAGGTCCACCAGGTTCAGCTTCCCTGAACCAGAACGATGAAAAACAGAATCATTTTAACACCTAAAGATCAGAACAAATGCTAACAAATAAAAGCATGGAGAGCCACTTCCTTCAAAATAAACTCAAAAACCTCAAGAAATAATTAAGAGTGGAAAAGATACCCTTAAATATTTGTTCATATTTCATTTAATAGTATTTAATTTTTTGACTGAAACTGCTTTCCATACAACAGTCTTACTGAGCCAGTCTTCCTTGTCTCTGATTGGTTACACTAACTCTAATCTGATTGGCCAACACCAGCAGAGGGCAGAGCTAAAGAACTTGCAGGATCATAACGATGTTTGTTTGTGGTTCTCGGAGGGAATTTTGGCCTTTCTGGCCTTCCATAGTTCCGACAAATGGATCCGGACCGCCGGCAGTCAGAAAGCAGAACCGGCCTGACCTTGTGTTCTGGTTCCGGTCGTGCTGTTGAACCCAGACACGGTGATGATGAGCAGCGCGTGGGAGCGCGAGCTGTGTTCGTTCAGGTTGGTGCACGCCGTGGCCCGGTTCACCCGGCCCAGCTCAAACACCTGGGGACAGGGACAAGGCCATCAGAACCAGAAGCGCTGCTCTGATCTCTGGGTGTTTTACTCTGAAAGGACAGACAGGAAGAGGTTACCCTGTTGATGTCCTCGGGGCTCTGGACCGCGATCTCCGTCAGTCCGGGGACGTAGAGCTGTCCGCTGCCGTCCGGGTTCAGCTTGATGTCCAGTTTGTCTGTTGGGTTCTGCCTGAGCAGGTCGCTGCAGGAAACCAGAGCGTCAGAGCCTGCAGGCGCAACGCAGGGCAGCACAACCTACGCATGGAACCATCCAATGTACAGCAGGACCAGAACCTGGTCCAGATCCAGAACCTGGTCTGGTAAAGGTCCAGATCCAGATCCAGAACCTGGTCCAGAACCAGAACCTGGTCCGGTCCTCACCGCAGCGTCTCGTTGTAAATCTCCACCAGGCTGACGATAATCCGATATTCCCAATCCAGAGTTTTGTCCGTCACCTCGGTGAACAGCAGGCGCAGCGCGCGCTGGTTGATGCCAGGGTCAGAGGTCACGCCCTGCAGACACAAAGGGGCAGGGCTTACTAGTGCGAGGCGGTCTGGCGCCAGGTGAGGCCAGGCGAGGCTCCGCCCCCTACCTCCATGGTGTAGGTCTTCCCAGATCCCGTCTGTCCGTACGCGAAGATGCAGACGTTGAAGCCGTCGATACAGGAAGTGACCAGAGCCTGCACTTCCTGGAACACCTGGAGGACCAATCAGAGAACAGGACACAGGTGAGACGCTGGGTCAGGCGACCAGAACCAGGAGGAGCCAGGAGGCCCGGTTCTGGAGCCGCTCACCTCCTCCTGCGAGGCCTGCGGCGGGAAGACCTTGTCCAGTTCAAAGGTCATGACCTTTCCCCTAGAGGACAGATAGAGGACGGCGTCGTCGTCCGAGTCGAAGCTCAGCGCTGTTCCCGCGTCGGCCGAGTCCAGTTCCTCCTGGCTGACGGGTCGGACCCGACAGAACACCCGGATGTTACCTGGGACACAGATTTGATGTTAAATGGGCCCGCCGTAGGAAGCAGTGACCAGAACCGAGCCGGGAGGTTCCGCTGCGGGTCGGAACCGAGTCGGACCGGGTCGGACCTTTGAGGCGGACCAGCTCGTTGTGGCATTTCTTCCTCAGGTTCATCTCCCTCTTGTACTTCCTGAGCAGATCCTGGTTGGTGCTGCTGACGTCACTGATCACCTGGCAGATCTGCAGACACACAGCGGGTCAGCCGGGCCGGGCGGAACCGGGCCGGGCGGAACCGGGCCTCACCTCCTGCTTGGCCTCACTGATTGCTTTCTCCAGCATGGAGGGGAAATCCTGAACCTGCTTCTTCAGGCAGTTATAGTCAGAGGTCAAAGTTCGCAGGGCCGGCTGCAGGCTGAGCAGGTTCAGACGGACACCTGGACACATCATCATCATCATCACCACCTTCATCATCATCACCACCTTCATCATCATCACCATCATCATCACCTTCATCATCACCATCATCACCACCTTCATCATCATCACCATCATCATCACCTTCATCATCATCACCATCATCATCACCTTCATCATCACCATCATCACCCTCTCCAGCCTGCGTCGGGTCTCACCTGCCAGGTTCTCGTGGACGGCCTTCATCTCGCTCTCGGCCCGGATGAAGGCCTCCTCGATCAGGCGGTTCTTCTCCTCCTCCAGGCTCTGCATGTCGGCCTCCAGCTGGCCCTGCGCTCGCTGCATCTCCCCCTCGTAGACGTGGATCTGGGGGAACAGGCAGCTCCAGTTTGATCCCTGGGTTTTATGGCTAAACGTGAAACTGCTGCAAGTTACTCTACAGGTTATTGCTAGGTAACCAAAGTGAGTGAGTTAATTGATGCTACCCAGATAACTTAGCTCAAGCCTTTCCTCCTCTGCCTACATTTCCCAGAACGCTGTGCGGTTCTAGATTTGAGTTCAGTGAACGTTCCATCACCTTCAGCATCGCTAAAACATGACGCCACTGATCCGAGAATAAAACATGGCCGACACATTTCCTCACGGAGAGCCAACCGCATCTATGGACAGATTACCCAAGAAACATTACTTAACGTCCAAAACTCAGTAAAACATGCAGACATGTTTAACTAGACAGGTAAACCAACAGATTAAAGTAGATTAAAATACACAGATCATCATTAAATAATCTCAGCAGAAGTTAAAACATCTAAAGAGCCGATCCAAACACAAACTACTGACACAAAACACAGACAGGAAGCTGACCACAGTTTTCCTCTGCTTAAAGTCACTGAGCTAAGATAGGCTAACTATGCTAGGCTAACTATTAATTGTACAATACATGTAGATCTTAATCCCACATAAATATTTAATCTAACCATAATCTTGGCCACTGGGTGATCTACTGGGAAGCTGCCTGGCTAATCCAACAGAGTCCAGAGCTTCTCATCCAAACCAGTTTAAACTTTTATTTGACTGGAATAACTTAGAGATTTTCTATTAGTTTTTAGAAAACAGAAAAATGACATCATGTGTTTAGAGGCCAAAGCTCCAACTGACAAAAATATAGAGATTCATTTTCAAGATTCATTTCAAAGAACAAAAACAGCAGAAGAAGTTAATAAATCTGAAACTAATTCAAAGGCAACTAAGTAATCTGACTGACAGGAAATAAATTGATATTCCTTTATTATTATTGTAACCAAGCACCGCGAAAAGAAACATTTAATTAATTCAATCACCGAAGTTATTTTGAATTTCTTTGCTCTGGATTATAAATCCTGGATGTTTAATCTGAGCAGTTCGAGTTCATCTGGGAGCTCAGGAGCCTGAGGGGGGTGTGGGGGGCTGTGACATCACAGGGGGCGGGGCCAACCTTGGACAACACAGGATCCAATCGGCTCTTTGCGTTGCTGACAGCCGTGGATAAAAGGCCACAGAGGTGCAGCTGCAGCCGGACAGGTAAGAGAAACACAGGTGAGCTGCGACACCTGGACGCTTCTGATTGGCTGTCAGGCTGGTGCACCACGCCCAGCCCCAGACACGATGGCCAATCAGAGGACGGGAAGCAGATGCATCTCACCTGAGTCCGGAGCTGAGTGCAGGTGCGCTGCGAGTCGTGCAGCTGCGCCTCTAGCTCCCGCAGCAGCTGCCTCTGCAGCGACAGCTGCTCCTGCAGTGACCCGTTCTTCACCTGCAGCTCCACCAGCGCCTTCTGCGAGTCCGCCGACTCCACCTGCACCGTCTGGGTCACCACCTGCAGAGGAGCGCAAGGCCGGGTCAGCAGCTGCAGCAACACCAGCTGCTGCAGCTGTGTGCCTGCTCAGAGAGGCGGATCGCTCCATCAGATTTCTGCATCTCTCTCTTCTGTTTCCTTACCTTGACTCTAGGTGGCGCCGCCGCCTGTCTGGCCAGCTCTTCCTCACACTCCTGCAGTCGCAGATGCAGTTTCTGCTCTCCCTCGCTGCGGCGCCTCCTGCTGTCGTCCAGCTGCAGCTGCAGCGCCTCCGCCCTGCAGCTGCTCTCCTGCAGCTCCTGCTGCAGCTCGGCCAGCCGCTGCTCCCGCTGCCGCGCCCGGCTCTCCCAGGACGCCGCCTCCCGCCGCAGCGCCTCCTGCAGCGCACGCGCAGGGGGCGGAGTCAGACTCGCACGCTGCGGCTGCGCCTGAGGCTGCGTCGGCGGACTCACCTGAGCATGGCCGCAGCGGCCACAGCCGTCCGCCGCGGCGCCAGGCTGAAGCTCTGAGCTCCTGCGTGACGTCAGCTCCTGTTTCAGACGCTCGTTCTCCACCAGCAGCCGCTCCAGCTGCTTCTCCAGGTCTGTCGCCCCCTGCAGGACAGGTGGCCACATTACAGCAGCTTCTCACCAAGAGGAGCATTTATCAGCTCAGAGCCGGGAGATAAGATTAAATTATAATCTTGGCGTTTAGAGAAGCTAAAGCTGCGAAGGTTAAAGTTCTGATAAAAGATGAAATATTTCCTTAATTATAGAACTGATTAAGGAAATGATTGATCCAATGAGTCTCCTGATCGATCAGTCTGATCAATCAATGATTTACATGATAAAGACTCATCTGTCGTTCTGTTGCTCTGACCTAATCCAGATGATTGGACCCGTTACTCCCGCTGGTTTTGTTGCCACGGTAACCCAACGGTGTGGGTCTGATTAAAGCTGCAGTGAGAACTTCTTGTTCGGTTCTGACTCGGTATCGGGTCCGAGTCTGATCCCAACAGAGTTTCTAAAGAGCCCAAGTTTGGGTCAGAACTTTGAGTTGCAGGTTCTGGACTCAGTGGTTCTGGGTCCAAAACCGAACTCACCAGTTCAGAGCGCAGTCTCTCCACCTCCTGAGTCCGATCCAGCAGCTTCTGCTCCAGCGCCGCCACCTGCAGGCAGAACCGCCGGTCAGATGGACCGGAACCACAGAACCCCAGTCGGCCCGATTCTGCTGACGTACCTGTGTGTGCAGCCGAGAGACGAGCTGCTCCTCTTTGGGTCGGCTGAAACGGTCCGGATTCGGCTTCACACCTAAAACCAGACAGGAACATAACCGACCGGACCAGAACCAGAACCGGGTCAGTGTGGGGCTGCGCTCTGATTGGTTTGGTCAGTGCTGAAGGTTCTGGATCCAGATCCGGGATCAAAATCAGTTTAACAGTGTCACCTGTGGGCGTGGCCAGCAGAGGCTCCTCCCCCTGTGTCCAAGCTCCGCCCCCCGTCTGCTGGCAGGAAACCTCCTCCGTGCCGAAACGGGCCTGGAGCTCACACACCTTGTCCTGCAGAGTCTGAACACACACACACGCACACACACACAGCGGATGAGACTGCAGCAACAGCAGGTGTCTGTTCTATAGGGCACTGCGCTCTAGAGGTCAGAGGTGAAAGGTCGTCTACTGAGAGAGACTGAGGCAGATCAGAACCAGGAGGATGAGGATAGAAACGATGAAGGTTTTTACATTGACAGGCGTCCAGCAGCAGGACCAGGAGACTCTCTGCAGGACGAGACGGCATGGAGGAAAACAGGACAGTTAGGAAGACCCTGGAGAGAGAGAGAGAGAGAGACAGAGAGAGAGAGACAGACGGACAGACAGAGACAGAGAGAGAGACAGACGGACAGACAGAGACAGAGAGAGAGACAGACGGACAGACAGAGAGAGACAGAGCTCTCCAAGGTCAAGCGGTTCAGTGACCTCTGTCAGCTTCAGTTCTTTCTGAGGAAATGATGACTCAGTAAATGCTATGCTAAATGCTAACCTAAAATGAAAAACTGTTTCAGGAATCGCTACACTGTGTTGATGTCACATCCTGACCGTTGTTTTGCTAACAGTAGCATCGTGCCTTCTGTTAGCACTGTATGCTAGCTGTACTGCATTTTTCATACCATTATAAACATTAATAGTTTCTATTTGGATCATGTATTCAGAAGACAAAAATGCCATTCAGTGACATTCCTGGAGCTAGCATTAGCTAACTAGCTAACTATGCTGAGCCTCGTTTTTCAGACGAGTTCATTCCTTTTCTGGCTCCTACATGTCAGACTGGATGGACGAGTCTACCGCTGCTGGCACCTTTAGTTAAAGTCGATAACTACTTCTCTGCTATGAAGCTACAAAAATGGCCGTACAGGTGGAACGGAAGGGGCGGAGCCTAAAGTGTCAAGACAAGTTCCTCTAAGCCTGCAGAGCTACAATAACCAGGAATCAAATAATCTGAAGGATTTAAAAGTTTTCACATGAAGTATTAGTTCTTCTATCAACAAGCACTGCCCTCTAGAGGCAGCAGTGGAAACAGCAGTTTTCCTGATTTTAGTTTTCCGTTTTTCAGCCGATCAGACGGATGAGGATCGACAGCATCAACGCTCCGTGGCTCTCCACCCAGGGTTTGACCCCTGACCTCCACCCAGCCTCACACCGACACGTTCTGACAGAACCCATCAGAACCCGCTCCGTGTGCATTCAGCTGCTGTTCGCAGAGCAGTGCCCCCTGCTGGACGGTTTACCTGGATGAGCAGCTGGTGGGACGAGCTGGCGTTGAGCTCAACGGTCAGAGGGGGGCGCTGTGAGAAGGCGGCAGCGGGCAGAGACAGGAAGGAGCCGTCGTCTTCACCATCACTCATCAGGAAGTCCACTGAGCTGGCTGCAACACACACACACACACACACACACACAAACACAGTTAACACTGGCGAGCTAAAGAGTTCCTCTGATGAGCAGAACCAGCAGTTTCCAGCAGATTCTGGAGCAGAAGCTGCTGCCCAGTTAGCAGCAGCTAGTGACCTCTGACCCCCTCACACCGAGTCGATTCGCTTCGTCTCCATTCTCCCCGAACTCTGGCCGGCCGGAGAACAATCCCGGCTGTGTGTGGAAAGCTTTGCTCCATTTTTATCCGTGTTTGCGTCCCGAGCCGACGGCCCGGACTGACCTTCGACCTGCTGCCATGGAGACCGGGGGGGGGGAGACATGTTGCTGCAGCTGAACCTGCAGAACCACAAACAAAGCGGACCCGGTTCTGATCGATCCGGTTCTCTGATTTGTCCAGATTCATTAATTTGATCTTCTTCAGAAACATCTTAAAGTTTCTATATTCATCTGTTTTCCTGCAAACCTTCAGCAGAACAAACAGAACCAAAGGAGAAATCTGCTGTCAATCAGCAACCATCAGAGAGCTGCAGCATCCTGATCATCATGGTGGACCGGCTGCAGGGAGGCTCCGCCCACCAGGCTGCAGATGGTTCGGAATCAGACACAAATTGTAGAAATGATAAATTATCTCTAACGTTACGCTCCAATAAACCTGAATTCTTGATGCTAATGAACAATGGTGGACACAATCCAGCTAATCCGCTAATAGGGCTAATTTTGTGTTTAGCGCTTCAGATAATTTTGAAAATGATTAGCACAGCTAGCATCCCCTAAATTTATTTTTCAAAATAAATTCTAAATGCTGATTTAATGCCTTTCTTAAACTTTAGCATTAGCTTCTGATAAATACCATATTGGTGTAGCACCTTAATGTTAGCGCAACTAGCCACCACTAGCATAGCACACTGAGCTGCAACAACACAGGATGAGCCGTTCGGTCTCCACACCATGACTGTCTGGAGAGCGCCACCTCCTGTCTGGCTGAGGCACTGAGCAGCTGACTGCAGGCTCAACCTGAGCAGACGGCCTGACTAGCAAATCGGAGCAGAGCTCCTCTGATCCAGAACCAAGACCAGTACCATACTGGTCCCTCTGAGGCGGTTTGACAGGAATCAGTGTGAAGGTTGAGCATTAGTTCTGGTTCTCAGACAGAAACAGGAAACGGATCAGAAACTATTCAGGAAACTCTCTAAGCTCTCTCTCTCTCTCTCTCTCTCTCTCTCGCGCGCACACACACACACGCGGACACACACACACACACCTGGGAATGTGCAGCTCGGACTGGAACAATGGCTCCAGTGTTCGCTCCCCTCCAGAGACAGAAACCCATCAGAACCGTTCGGCTCACCTGTTCCTCCTGCCAGGCCCGGCCGACTCACCTGTCCCGTCTGCTGTCAGGGAGGAATGCAGCCACGCTGGTGCCTTCAGGCCCCGCCCTCTGACTCACCGTCCAATGAGAGGTCTTTCTTCCAGAGCTCCTGCAGGCAGGGGGCGTGAGCGATGTCCCAACTCTGTCTGGCTCCAAACATGACCGCCGGGCTGAGCAGAGCGCTGGACCGCTGGACCGGCTGCAGAACCAGGAAACAAACAAACATTAAAACATCTGCAGCACGGCGCCCCCTGCTGGCAGGAAGAGCGCCTTGGCTCCAGGTTCAGGATTCCACTGGATTTAAAGGGAATTTAAAATGATTTCCTTCAAAAGGATTTTAAATAAGTTCTGAACACGTCATCAACCCAAATCATGGAGTTTGGATAAAATCCTGGAAAAGATCAGAGCCAAGAAATCAGCAGATTTTAGAAAACATTCCCGCTGCGATGATCAGAACCAGGTTTCATTTGAACCGATGGACCGACCAGAACCGCTGGTAGAACCCAAGAGCCAAAACACCCTGCAGTTACAAACGGACCGGAGGTTCTGGAGGTAGAAATGGATCCACCAGTTTGTTTCTAATCAAGCCTTCCCTCTTCCCGGTTAGACCTCAAACCGCAGAGTTCACCAGAACCAGTACCGTGGACCCGACTGGACCTCAGCCCTCTGATTGGCTGAGGACGGACCGACTCACCGCCCCAGACCTGCTATCTGGTACCATCTGCTCCAGAACTCCAGTGGACCTTACCGCTCCACAGCAGGTCTTCCTCTCCGTTCCACGTCCGGACCGGCGCCGGTCCAGCCAGCGCTTATTGATCAGCGTTCCCACCCAGCACAGCATGCTGACATCCGCTCAGAACCAGCGACCCGCTTCAGGTCCGATCGGACCGACCTGCAGCAGCTGGTCGGGATGAAGCTAATCTGATAATCCCAGCAGCAGATGGTCCGTTAGCTGGGCGGGTCGGAACCGGCAGGAGGAACTCTCACTGAGTGTCAAACTACGGAGGAATCTATCGATCGCCAATAACCTATCGATCACCGGCCTGGAGGTTCACGGATCAGGATCTTCTGAGGCTTGGTCCGATCGCCATCAGAACCTCCTGATGGGTCGGTCTGACTGAAGCTCGGGTCCAAACCTTCAGAACAGGAACAACGATCAGAACCGGTCCAGAACCGAAACCACACAGGTTCAGACAGAACGGACACAGGTGAAACTCATGTTACCATAGCAACAGAAAAACCCAGAGGTCAGGTTACCATGGCAACAGAGAACCGGCCAATGTGGAGGGACCACGCTGCATTCACTGACCTCTGTAAAAACCAGTTCTCAACCCAAAACAACGTCTTTCACTTTTACTGTTCGATTACCAATAACGATCGGCTTTATTAGTTTCTCACTTTGATCCTTTAACTGTCCGGTTCTGGTGTTACCATGGCAACAGAGTCACTAACCAGTTCAACCACTGGTTAGTGACTAGACAGAAACCAGAAACCAGTTTGCTCTTATTTTCTAACGTCAGCTGAACTAAAGAAGAAGAAGCAGCGACCCGATTTGATAAAAACGACCCAGAAGATCCACGGATCAGAACCAGCAGCAGAACCGGATCAGAACCAGAGTAGAACCGGATCAGAACCAGCAGCAGAACCGGATCAGAACCAGAGTAGAACCGCATCAGAACCAGAGTAGAACCGCATCAGAACCAGCAGCAGAACCGGATCAGAACCAGCAGCAGTGATTTCTGCAGCCATTCATTTTACTATTTTTGGACAAAAAACATTAAATATTTTTCACAAATAAAAACAATCCAACCTGTTTGGGTCAAAATAAATTATTAGCAGTGAAAACTAAACAATTTTTTTTTTTAAATTATGATTTAAATTATTTTGTTTAAGGTTTAATATATTTTGTAATTCTTCCTAAAACAATGGACTCAGTCAAAAAAAATAAAAAGGATAAAAAATCTATTTTGGCAAAAAATTGTCATTATTTTAGGAAAGTAGGGATTTGTTGCTGAAATGTGTTTAATATAATAACTAAACATATTTGGGTTATTTTTATGCAAGTTGAAAGAATCATTCATTACTTTTCTCTTCCTGAGCACCAACCCAGTCCAGCTGTTTACCAGAACCAGAACCTGTTGGGTCAGAGGTCAATGGGTCAGGATGGAAGCATCGGCCTCCTCTGGAAAGATCAATACCAGCCGATCAATACCGATCAGCAGATCTAAAGCCAAGAAGGCTACAAAAATACCTGGCTGAGGCCCCGCCCCCACCTGCTGCTAGCCGGTTAGCTAGCTGCTGCCCGCTCTGAGGCCCCGCCCCCACCTGCTGCTAGCCGGTTAGCTAGCTGCTGCCCGCTCAGCAGCAGAAACAGACGGGAGAGAAACCCGTCAGGCTGCAGAAACAGGAGCTGCTGCATCAGGTTACAGAGCTGCAGGTCTGCTGCTGCAGCCGCTCCTCCGTCCGTCCATCCATCCATCCGTTCATCCCTTACCTCCCGGCAGCCTCCACCTCATCCCTTCATCTTCCTCAGAGCTGCAGCTTCATGGCGACAACCGACAGCAGGCTCTCACACACACGCACACACACACACTCTCTGCTTCCTCCCTCCGTCTCCCTAGCAACAGCAGAGCTGCATCACACCCCTGAAGCCCCTCCTCCACAGACTGATTAAGATTTCAGCGGAGCGGCCCCTCCACCACCTTCTGCCCCGCTGATTGGCTGATCTGGCTCCGTGACGTCACAGACGTTAGTTAGCGCAGATCGGTCTAGTTTCTGTTATTGAAAACATTTATGCATGTTTTCTGTTCAATGAGCTGATTCATCTTAGGAATTAGCAGCAATAAATCCTGTCAGTTATATTTTCACCGTTATTTTTTATAAATCTCACAATTTCAAACTAATTAGTTAGAAAGTAATATATTTAGGTTGAAGCTAAATGTCTACAAATCTTCAGCTTCAACCTAAATATTTAGTTGAAAGATAAATATTTATGCTAGCTAAATATTAGCCTAGCTAGTATTTAGCTAGCGTAGCTGGAGATCATCTTCCTGATGATGATGATGATTATGAAACTCATCTGGGCCGAGAGGTAACCTGACAGGAAGTGACATCACTGAAATGCCCTGGTCCATCGTGTATAAACCAAAGTTTCTCCTTACTGTTATTTTTATGCTTCGTTTCCATGGAAACAGCCCGGAAGTTACCCGTTTTAATGGTTCTGTTCCAGCCTGAGCTGTAGAGACGCTTATTGCAGGGAAAATCTTTCCATTGTGGAAACAAGCATTAGCATTAGCATTAGTTAATACCAGTTAGCATTAGCTGATGCTGTTTTTCATTCATATAACAAATGTGTTTTTTATGTTTCCCATCAGCAACTTGAATTTTTTCCAAGATGTTTTTGAGCCTTTTAAAGTAATTGTTGCTATAAAATGTTTAAGTGATTTTCATTTTTGAACAAACTTGATGAGACGTTTTGATTTTGGTCATCCTCTTCATACAACTTTAAACTAATAATTTGCAGCAAAATCAGAATCTGAGGACTTTACTGTGTCTCACACCAGCCTTACTGGTTAGCGTTAGCCTCCAGTAATTCTTTCTTTTATGTTTAGCATTGATTTAGCATTAGCATCTGCTAATGTTTTTCCAATGCGCTCAGCAGCTTAGCTGTAGGTTCTGTTGATTTAGTCGTTTTCCAGTTTAGCGTTAGCTTCTGTTTAACAGAGCTTTGTGAAGCTAACTTCCTGGCTAGCTGTGACTTCTAACTACTGATGATTTCAATGCAAACATTTATTCTCCAATCAGAACCAGAATCAGAACCTTAAACTTCTCCTGGTTTCATCCCAGGCCCGGCTCTGCTCCTCACCTGGACCCGTCTCCTGTTGGAGAACAGCGTCTCTGTCCCTCCAGTCTTCCCTCGGCCTGCCGACCCGACTCCATCCTCCAGAACCTTCTTCTCTGTCCCTGCAGCCTCAGAAGTTTTGCCCGGCCCGGTACCGACCCGCTTCCTGAGGAGGCTGTGGAATGTGAGGACGGCCAGGGTGCACAGGACGTACATGTCTCCCGGCCCGGTTCCGTCTGGTCTGGATCAGAAGCAGGCAGTTCTGTTTGGATCCACCGGACCCGACCCGGTTCTGAGCTCCAGCTAACCTGCTCCATCTGTTTGACCTTTGACCCGGACCCGCCCCGACTGATGCAGCGGTTCTGCAGAACTGATAAGACAATCGGACCTTGTCCCTGCTGCAAGTAACCAGAACCAGAACCAGCAGTTTCTGGTGGCAGAAACTCTACACCTCTGCAATTCAGAACCAGTTTTGATCCAAATGGATTGAACAGTTCAAAACCGGTCCAATATTCAGTTCCAGCTAAACATTCCTCAGAGACGGAACCGGTTCTGTAGACAGAGGTTCTGGAGGTTCTGCAGCTGGAGCTCAGTTCTGTTCTGGCGCCGAGAAGTTCTGCTCAGTGGAACCAGAACCTCCGACAGGATTAAATCTTCCCCTCCCCGGCCAGCGCCGCTCATGTAACGCTCTGATTCATCACTGGGAACGGGTCAGATCGGGTCAGAACCGATCAGGCTGCTCAGTCCGGTCTCTACGGACCATCAGAACTTTTTTCAGCCGGTTCTGATCCATCCTCTGGGTTCTGATTGGCCGAGCAGAACCTTGGCACTAAGCCGCTCTGAAGTGGACCAGAAACAGAACGGGCCCACAGGAACAGAGGGCGGGTCGGGCCTCAGCAGGCCCAGTTCTGATCCGTCAGGAGGATCAGAAACGAGCTGGTCCAGAAACTGGACCGGGTCTGGTTCTGGAGAACCTTAGAGACCAGACATGAGCAGAGCTGAAGCTTTAACCAGCAGTTGGTTCTGATCCACTTCCCAACCAGAACCCGGTTACACATTAACCCGCTCGGAATTTAATCTCCAGTTATAAAACCAGGACCACTCCTCTGACCCGGTTACACAACGGAACCTGATCCAGACTGGAGCAGAACCCAGACAGAACCTGAACCCAGAGTTTTGTAACATTAAAACAATCAGCAGACCCGGTTCTGGTTCTGTAAAACCATAAAAATAAATACAAATTAAAGTCGGGTCCAATCTGAGCGGAACCGGTTCTGAAGGAATTCAATAAATTATGGATCAATTTCTGAAATTATCTGACCCGGTTCTGTGGTTCTGTTCTGAACCCGGTTCTGGTTCTGAAGTTCAGAATTTGAACAGACCCAAAAGTCCAAACTATCAGGACTCTGAAGTTCATCCAGCCGTTACCATGGTGATTAGCAGATCAGTAAACCCTGTGACTGAGGTACCAGAACCGGGCCGCCGATCAGACCCATCAGAACCGGGCCGCCTGCAGCCGCTTCCTGCGCGGCTCTCTGGCTCCCCCTGCTGGTCACTCAGAGAAACGCATCTGCTGAATCCGTGCAGATCCATGGCGACCTGCCCGGTTCTATTGGTTCGGTACTGGTTCCTTAATCTCCATTGGTTGCCATGGTGACGATCCAGCATGTCTGGGTAAACTTTCATCTACTCAAAACCCGACCCCGCTCCAGAACCCCGCAGAACCCGCCCACCAGACCTGAACGCCCCCACGGTGTTCCTAACAGCCGGACCTTTCAACCGGGTCAGATTCTACCAGAACCGGGTCAGATTCCACCAGAACCGTCCTAACTGGGAGGCCGTGACTCTGATTAGCGAGCTGCTAATCTAATTTCCTCTGATTGGCTGCCGTCTGGACCAAATGTTCCAGTTCGGCCAGCAGCCAATCAGAGAGGAGCTTTCTCATCAAATACCAAAACAAACAAAGTATTCGCACCCCATCCCTGCAGCTCCAAACAGACTTTTATTTTGGGGATTTTCTGTGATAAATCAGCAGGAAGTGGAAGGAAACACATTCCGGCTGATAAAAACTTTAAAGTGTGACGTTCATCTCTAATTAGACTCTTTACTTTGACTAACCCAAATGAACCAGTTCAGGTTCAGGAGTCACTGAACTGGCAGATAGAATGCAGCTATTAGCAGCTAGCACAGGGGTGGACAGTCCTGGTCCTGGAGGGCCGCTGTCCTGCAACTCTTAATGTCTCCCTGGTCCAACACACTTGAATCCAACAGCTGAATCTCCTCCTAAGTCCAGTCAGGTTCTCCAGAGTCCTGCTAATGACTCATTATTTGACTCAGGTGTGTTAAAGTAGAGACACATCTAAAAGTTGCAGGAGACCCTCAAGGCCTGGAGTTGCCCACACCTGAGCTAACATAAAGCAGGAAGTAAACACAGTAGAGCTCTGATTAGGAGCCCGACTGTAACTACACATCACACAGTGCTGGCAGCATCATGCTGTGGGAAGATGCAGCCCTGAGATTGGGGTCGAAGTTCAGCTTCCAGCAGGACAACAAGCTGGAGATATTATGGGATGGGTAAGATCAGAGCCTGGCCTAGTCCAAGTTCAGACATGAGGGTCTGTCAGGACGTTGATCTTCTCCAACCAGACGTTCTGTGGCGTCTCAGGGGTGTTTAATGTAAATGCACACCACACTTTTCAGACAACAGTTGACTCATTTCGCCGATTCGGCTCCAGGTTGTCAGTTTCTCCAGGATTCTGTAGGAAAGCAGCAAATGGTTTCAGTGGAGCTTCATAATTCAGCGTCTGAAACCGTTTGGTTCAGTTCATCTGGTTTCACTGAACAGAAATGATTCACTTTCCCAACATCAAGTCTGCGCAGAAAAATTACCTTTCACCACAAAGTCAGACTTTGTCCTGAGAAACGGAGCAGCAGAACCTGATCTGTTCTTGCAAATAATCCACCAATATTCAGAAATCAAAGCTAATCAATCCATAGACAAAGTTATGGATCAATAACTGAGAATTACAGAAGTTATTAAAAACCTTTTCAGTGCTGATTCCATGGACCAGAGGGTGGGCCGTGCTAACAATGGTGTTAGCATGGTGCTAAAGGGTGGCGCACGGTGCTAGCTCCACCTTTAGCACCATGCTAACAACGGTGTTAGCATGGTGCTAACACCGTGCATGGTGCTAACCATTGTTAGCACCATGCTAACAACGGTGTTAGCATGGTGCTAAAGCGTGGCGCACGGTGCTAGCTCCACCCTTTAGCCCAGAACAGAAGAGGTTTCTAAAATCTTTCTTGGTTTTCTATGACTTGTCTTTGTGTTTGATACTTTTTCCCCTTTGTGATCCCAGTTTCTTACGCTGAGCTTCATCTGTGAACCAGTTACCTTTGATTTCCCAGTAATGTGACAGAACAACCAGTTCCATGAGGTTAGAGTTCTAAACAAATCCAGCCGTCACTTTTTCCACCGAGCTGCTGGGTGTCTGGCAGCCCGGCTTCAACCAGGCAGCGCAGGGTTAAACCTCCGGCCTGTTCCACGTCTGTAAAAGCTGCTGCGGCTTCCTGTGATGTGGCTGCAGCCGCGGTTATTTATAGCTGCAGCGGGCGGCCGACCGACACGCCCTGCGGCGGCCGCCGCCGGCAGGGAGCCTCACAGCGACGGCAAAACCTCTGCAGCCGCGTCACATCTGGACCAGCCCAGACCAGAACTCTGCTGCTCCTCAAACACACCACAGCTCTACCAGCACTGAGGTTTCCTGAAGCCCCTGAACGCCTCATCAGCTGGCATAAAGTCCAGAAGGTCCTTTCCCGACTCCTCGTCACTGAGGATCGTCCAGCTGAACGGGTCTGCAACTCATCTGCTGATACTGGGTTCTGTTAGCAAACGGAACCAGAACCAACCTTACATAAGAACCGAGGATGGAGCAAAACACCAAGCTGCTCTGGATCCGCTTCAACATCAACTGCACACACCAACAGAACCTGCCATCTGGACCTCAGCAGCACCACACAACCCAACAACAAACAGCTGGAGCCCGGCTGAAACAGTACCAGGCCCAAACGGGCCCAGGCTGAAATTGGCACCACCAGGTCACACCTGCTGGTCTGCGTCAGGAAATCAGAAAATCTGGGCCGATATCGATCATAGCATCACCGCTGGCTAAAACGTTAGCTATGCTAACAGTAAGCGCCAATCAAACAGCAGTTCCACTAAATTGGTGTAGCACTAAAGCGCTACATAATATTTAGCATAAGCTAATGCTAAAGCATTAATCATAAACATTAATTCCACCAACGCTAAAGCATTACACTAAATATTTACTGGCTTGAGAGGAAACCGAACTGCTGCGTAAACACACTTCAAAATAAAAGCATGAATCTAAACGACTAGCTAAGTGAAGTATTCAACAGTTGAAAACCAAAACTGTTAAGTTAACATTTAATTTTCTAATTTTGCTGCCATGACCAATAACATACTTTTCTACAGTTTCAACATGTTGATAAAACGACCAGAATGTGACATCGGCTCTCCACCCACAATCCTGTGCTGCATCACATGACCAACCAGACGTCACATGACCAACTGCTTAAGAAACACAAACAGCAACAAGATGGAAACAAAATCCTGATAATCCTCCGGTTTCAGCATGTTGCTGGTTCCCTCAGGCAGGTGACTGAGTACCAGTGTGACCAGTTAGCCGAACGCCTGGAATATTACAGGAAAGTCCAGAAACCTCGGGTCAGATAATGGCCCCCTGACCTCTGACCTCCACCATGATGCTTTAAACCCAACAGCCCAGTTTTCTGTCTCCATGAAGATCTAATTTAAAGAGGCTCGTTAAAATGAGTTGAGTGGGGGAGGAGCTGCGCCTCGAAGGCGGGGCTAGGTTCACCCAAGCGTTTTGCTCAGCTGAATGGTTGGCATGGAGACTAAGGAGTTTCTCAAACATGAAAGAATCAAAGCAACACTGCAGGGAAAAACATTAAAAATGATGGAAACATGGGGCGTGCTGTGGTGGCGCAGTGGTTTAGCACGCCCCACGCTTGGAGGCCTCAGTCCTCGACGTGGACGTCGCGGGTTCGACTCCCGGTCCCGGCGACATTTGCCGCATGTCTTCCCCCCTCCTGTCAGCCTACTGTTGTGGAAAATGCGAGCCACTAGCGCCGCAAAAAAACTCTTCGGAGAAAAAAATGCTAAAAGAAAAAAAAAAAAGATGGAAACATGAAAAAAAGTTTGTTTTACATGAAAATGGCTCAGTTTCCTCCAGAAAAGCTGCTGAGCCTGGTGGTAGGGGGCGCTATCGAGCAGTCAGCCAACATGTTTGAGTTTTAAAATGTTTAATGTCGACAGGAAAGTTGAAAATATCACAAGGTAATTATATGATATTGGAAGACATTAACGACGCCTAAATACAAACTACAAAGTCTTTAAAAAGTCAAACGATAAAAAACTAATCAATAAACAGCCTGGAGGCTGCCAGGCTGAAGAGAGGCTGAGGGAAATGCTGCTGGCCCTTTAAGACTGTAAACATGTCCAACATCAGAGTCTGACCAGGACAGAAACAGTCCTGCACGGGTCCAACAGAACCGCAGAGACCCAACAGAACCATCTGGTAGAGTTTACCGAGGAACAGTCAAAGCGTTTTACGTTCAGTTTGTTCATCAGAGAAGAAAAACTTCCTCTGATCCTTCCAGTCAGTTCCCAGTGTTCCCAGTAGCAGGAAAATGATCAAATAAAAGGAAACTAACAGAAATTAAATTAAATAACTGCAGGAGCAACAGGCAGAGAAAATCAATCAATTATTGATCCATCAGAATCAATACAGTCAGCAGGTTAAAGCTGATCAGAACCAGAACAGAGAAACAAGCCAACAGAACCTCCAGTTTGGACCGACAGAACCACCTGCTGCTGGTTCCGGTCTGTAAGCTTCAGACCAGAACCGAACCCAGAACAGTTCGGGATCAGAACCTTTGGTGTGCTGGGCCGGTTCTTTCAGCAGCAGCTGGTTCCGATTGGACCCGTTCCTCCTCCATGTTCGGCTGCCTAAAGAACGTTCTGGTTCTGATTAAAGGCGAGCTCTGTCTGTTGGACCGTTCCGAACCGGACTGCGCTGACAGCTCGTCGTCGCCATGGTAACCACCACGTGGAGGGTCCAGCTGGGCAGGTGAGGCCGCGCGCGCAGCTTTTGTCCGGGATGAAAGAAGCGCGAGGCGGTGGAAGCTGCTGGAGCCGCGTGAAAAGAACCGAACGGAGCCGAACACAACCTGCAGGACCCACAGAACCAGCAGCGGAACCACAAACTGTTAAGTTTCCGCTTACCTCCTCTTCCTCCCGCAGGCCGGGCCGCACACGCAGAAACACGCTCAGTTTGCGGGGCTCCGCCGCTCAGCTGTGGCTCTGCCGGTGCTGCCTTCACTGACGCTCGGACGTGTGAGTGAGGGCGGCAATAAAGCTGGACTTTTATAGGAAAGAGGGCGGGCCGCAGCCGGGGGTCACGTGACAAACTGACGCTTCAAAATAAAACATTTAAATGAAATAAAACCTTAAAAGCCAGATGAGAGACGGTCAGATGAACCGTTCAGGGCAGAAACTGAAACGTGTCTGAAGGTTCGGCGGCAAAAACCCAGAGAGCAGGATCGGAACCAGCAGACCCAGAACTCTGTGGGAATGTTTATCCCGGAGGAAGCTGAGCTGAAACTTCCAGAAACGTCCATGAACCCAAGAGAGACGATCTGCTGCAGGCTTCACCTGTCCAGGTGAGACAGCTGCAGGCCCCGCCCCCTTCAGCAGGACAGTCAGGAGCGGGCGTTCTGATCCAGTCAGCTGCAGCTCGGTCCAGCGGACAGAACCAGCCGAACCGTCTGTCCGTCCTGCTGCTCTGCAGTTCCACCATCATCTGAGCGGAAATTAATCAGAGTATTTCTGCAGTAATTAATTATTCTGCCAAGTAATTTAAATATTAAGATGAGTTTCTGAAGGCTAATGAATATTAATCATATTATTTTGAATATTTTTCAGAATGATCTGAGTATTAAAATGAGTGTTTCTGTAGATTAATCTGAATATCAATATAATTATTTTGTAGAATAATTTGGCAATGAATCAGAGTATTACTGTGGTTCCATCAGTGTTCTGGGTTCTGAACGGTTCAGATCAGATCCAGTTGGGCTCCTGAACCGATCAGAACCTCTGGGCTCTAATCAAACTGATTGATCACCAGGTCAGACGGAGGAGCCGATTGTAAAATGAAAAATGAAAAGCAATAATTTGGTTTATTTAGTCAGAGAAAATATGTCAGTGTTCATTTTTCAGTCCTATTTTCACCCTATTTCTACATTAAATAAAAAATTAATTCAAAGACTAAATATTTAGTTAGAAAGCTAAATATTTAGCTTTCAAATTAAACCTTCAGTTTGGAACTCTGACATTTATAAATGTATGAATAATATGGTGAATATAATAATATGACTGGAAACAAACCAAATTATTGCTTTTAACTTTACAAACGGTCCCAGAGTGGAGATGAGTCGGTCCAAGTTCAATGAAACACCATTCACACAGAGGGACAAACAGCGCCCCCTGCTGGACACGCAGCCTCAAACTCATCAGTGTATTTGAGGCGCTGCTCTGACGTCATTTCCTGTCTTCCCAGTCAGGCATCCAGAGAGCTGCTGAAGGAACAACACACAGCTCTGCTCTGTTACAGACAGCCTGCCTTTTATTGGCAACTCGGCCGGAAAACATTCCCAATGTTAGGAAACAACAGGAACACGATGAGAGTTAGAACCCAACGTTAGGAGACATGTTGAAGTTTGGAGCAGATCCTTAGGGCTCAGGCGGATCAGCAGCTTCCTGCCACGTTGGCGTCAAGCTCCTCCTGTGGCTCCGGGTTTCCTGTGCCGCTCCGGCCGGAACAGCCCTTCCTGTTTCCTGCAGGATCGCTGCAGAAACCTCCTGATCTGATCCTACAGAACGTTTTCACACCCTCTGACCCCACTGGGAGATTCTGTTAGGAACTCTGAGCTCCGGTCCAATATTTTATAACAGGAAATATTCAACAGATCCACATCAGACAGATGGAAACACAAGGTCGGCTGTAGCGCCCCCAACAGGCTGGAAGAAAACACTTTAAATGGGATGTTAGAAACAGACTGTGCTGCTTTTCCTGTTGGCTTAGGATGAAGTTCGGCGGCCGGCAGGCTGCGAAAAACATGCAAACACATTTCTGTTCCCCTCCTGGCCTGTGGGGGCGCTGCACCAAGAACCACTGAAGGAAACAAATCTAAAACCTCTGAAGACACTGAGAGCAACTTCCTTCTTCACCAGATGGAAACAAGATGGAGGAATCCTCCAACCGATTTTAGTGTTGGAGGATTTCTCTTTAATCTTTGGCTAAAGACCACGAGACATTTCTGCTGCTAGCGCTAGGCTAGCACGTTAGCTTTGGTGGCGTTTACCCAGAATGCCCTGCGCTGTAGTCCACTTCCTGCTTTTGGAGCGGTCTCTGGTCCGCTTGGCGTTCACATTCAAACCGAACCAAAGGTGGTGTAAATGTTGCAACCATTAAACAGAAAAACACATAAAATAAAAACTTAGCAAATGCAGGAAACTGATGCAAAGGAGAAATGCCATAAATAGCAAAAGACAGGAAGCATAAAACATTTCAAACTCAAGCTACAGAGCAGAGGTCATCCAGACCACCAGGGGGAGTCTGCAGTCGGTAATATTGCCTATATGGATATGCTGCTGTTGTGAAAGACATGAAGTATAGCACGCCTGTTTCTTTCTTCCTCCAACGTTCATCCTGTGACAGTGACTCCCCCTAGTGGTCTGGAGGACTCCGTTAGGTGGAACCAGGTTGCAGTTTTTTAATTTTTGCTGCTGTTTTTACTTTTAGCAGAATTTTCCATTTTGTTTCTAATTCCCATTGTTGCAGCGTTTTGTTTTATTTGGGAGTTCATTCGTGTGTTTGCAGCTCGTTTGCTCCTGTCAGCAGTCCTTTGAGTTAATTATAGTAAGTAAGTAAGTACACCCTCAGAGAGTCAGACTCATTTTAAAAATATATTTCTGATGAAAATAAAACTAGAAAACATTTCAGGATGATTGTTGCCTGTGTTGGAGCAGCAGATCTTTCAGCCCATCGTCATTGATTCAGAAGCAACGCTGCTCTTCATCATTTACTCTTCATCGCCCGCTCCTCATCCTCTCTAATAAACACCAGATTGCATCTAAAAGCTTCAGTTCAGAGGCAGACTGCAGAACAAAAGCTATGAACTCTGAGAAACTGAGTCTGTTATTTCGACGTTTCCTCTCCTGGGGAAACAGCGCCCCCTCTGAGGCCTGTTAGCTACCCATGTGGCTGAAGGCGGTACTGCAGCTTCCTCATCCCTCCTCCTCCCTCTTTGCTCCTTCCTCCAACACCTCCACCGTCAGAAGCTCCTCCCCTTCCTGCCGCGGCGTCATCCTGATGATGACGGAGCTGTCCGCCGTCTCTGCCACTGACTCGTCCCTGTCCTCCGGAGCCGAGCGCGGGACAGGAGAGCGGCGGTGCATAGGAGAAGGGGGCGGCACCGGAGAGATGGGGGGCGGAGCCTGAGGAAACAGAGATGGAGGATAGCGTTCTCTTTTTTCATCAAAACCCTCAGAGCTGACAGGAACATCCTTGTTTCCTTTCCTCCCTCCCTTCTTTGATTTTATCCTTCCCTCCCTCTCTACTTTCCCTAGCCCCTTTACTTCTTTCCTTCTCTACCTCCTTCCCTCCCTCTCTCCGTCCCTTGTTTTCTTCCTCCCTCCATCCTTCGCTCCCTACCTCCGTTTGGCCCTCAGCCGGTTGGTAAACCTTCTTCATCTTGGCGAATGTTCCCTCGATGCCGGCGCGCTCCGTGACCTTCAGGGCGGCCTTGAACAGTTTGGGGGTTTCGGGTCGGGGGGGGATGACCTCGGCCGCCTCCTTACGCGTCTCCTTCTCCTCCGGCTTCTTGTCTTTGGTCAGCATCGTCCTGCAGACAGACAGACAGACAGACAGACAGACAGGGAGCTGGAGCGTCTGACCGGCAGAACCAGAGCGGATCCTGCTGGTCATGTGACCCGCTGTGACCGGGTCAGAACCAGAGCCTGATCTGATTACAGTAATCCTGCTGAGGACAGAGGAAGGAGAGACGACTGAGACGTCCAGAGTCCATAACCTGCTGGTTCTGACCCGGATCAGACTGGCTACCAGAAACTACAGCAATGAACCTCCAAACTGGCCTAATCATATCATTAAACAGATTCCTGAGACTGACCGAGGACTCTGAGTGATGATGCGTTATGACATCAATAGAACCCCTATGACCTTTGACCGGGTCACGATTCTGATCCAGATGTTGTTTTCAGGGAGGATTTAAAGAAATCCATAAACATTCAGGAACAATTCTGATATTCCTGAGAGCAGCGTCCTGACGCACCAATCAGAGGGAAGTCTGGACAAACTGCAGCGGTTTGTTCACCAAACAGCGCCACCTCCTGAAAACACAAAATCTGCAGAAAACTTAGATCCTGATTTGAGCTCAGCGTTCTGGAGATGTTTTAAAATCTGGAAACTCATCGCAGAAGTTTCCAGAACAGGAGCAGCTGGCTGAAACTTTTCACTTATGAAAAACAGGAAAGAAAGCAGCAAAGTATCAGCTGAACCAGTCACAGGTCCGGTTCTGGTCCGGTCTGGTTCCGGTCCAGTGCGGGTCTTACTTGGCCTTCTTGCGCAGCAGCTTCTGGGACTCGGGGTAGTGGATCAGGATCTCTGCCAGGTCCTTCTTGTCCAGGATGAACAGGTTGGCGAAGCCGTGCGCCTTCACGTTGGCGGTGCGCCGGTTCCCTCCGCCCCCCGCCAGCAGGCTGACCAATCAGAGAGAGGGACAGCTGTCAGAGGAAAACCTTCACAATCATCACTTGGCTGGTTGAGTGAGTTTGTCCTGAAGGGGGCGACAGAGCTACTGGTTCTGATCCAGTTTCATCTTGTTGATCTCCAGTAGATCTAAAGGTTCCAGTCGGTCTCTACTGGATCCAGACCGGTTCCATCTCTCATGTGGCTGCAGGTTCTGACCTGATCTCTCCGAACACGGAACCGGCTCTGATGGTGACGAACACAGTCTCCAGGTCCGGCCCGCCCACCACCTGGACCTCCCCCTGCTTGATGATGTACATCTCCCGTCCAATCTCCCCCTGCAACACACAGCAGCTCCTCAGCACCGCCTGCGGCCCCTCAGCGCCGCCTACGGCCCCTCGGCGCCTCCTGCGGCCCCTCGGCGCCGCCTGCGGCCCTTCGGCACCTCCTGCGGCCCCGTAACGCCGCCTGCGGCCCCTCAGCGCCTCCTGCGGCCCCTCAGCGCCTCCTGCGGCCCCTCAGCGCCGCCTGCGGCCCCTCAGCGCCGCCTGTGGCCCCTCAGCGCCGCCTGCGGCCCCTCCTGCGGCCCCTCCTGCGGCCCCTCCTGCGGCCCCGTAACACCGCCTGCAGCCCCTCGGCGCCGCCTGCAGCCCCTCGGCGCCGCCTGCAGCCCCTCGGCGCCGCCTGAGGCCCGTTAGCTCCTGAAATATGCAGCCTCACCTTTTTACACACAAAGTCTCCCGGCAGGTAAACAACAGACTTCAACCTGGTCAGCATGTCGAACACCATCTGCCTGTCGCAGCCCTGCAAAACACACACACACACAGGCCGATGGGTCGTTGTTTGTCAGTGCAGCGGTTCTTCGGGTCGGATCTGGTCGTTCTGAGGTTCTGACCTGAAACAGAGCCACTTTGCTGACAATGGAGTAGTTGACGTCGACGGCCATGTCCAGCCTCATCTTAGCAGGAAGTTGAATCAGCAGTTCCTGTTCATCTGAACACAGGAGACACAAACGCATCATGAGGCATTCAGGAACACTGCGTTCATTCACACTATCCTTTCAGATCATTCTGTTTTCCATCATGTCCAGATGCTGGACGTCCATAACTCCCAGTTTCCCCTCACCACTCAGGGAACCAGAACCAGCTCTGGATCCAGGTGCTCGCCGTCAGCTGCTTACCCAGCATGCCCTGGCTCTTCCAGGTGTAGTCGTACCACGTCTTGATCCGGTTCTGGACTTCCCGGGGAATGCTGTAGGAGTTCATGTACTTGACGGTGCTGTCCATGCAGGCCCTGTAGTAGTTCTCTCCTGCAGTCGCTGCTCCCACCACATCCCTCATCTGAGACACAGGAACCAAAAGGTGAGTCCGTCCCCCAGATCCAGAACCAGAACCTGGAACACACCAACCTGACCGATCATGATGGAGAACGCAAACACGCCCACAAAGTAGTTGATGAGCTGGAAGCAGATCTCAAAGACGGTGGTGGGGTCCGGCAGTCCTCCGATGGTGATCAGTGTCTTCACAGCAAAGTAGTAACATCGGATGTAACTATGGAAACAGACACTTCCTGTCACTGGAGGAAGTCCAAAAACAAGCCATGATCTGATGGAGTGAAAACCCCATAGACATAACAGAAGAGTAGACCCCCCATTGGCTGCTCTGGCACAGGAAACATGGCGGCCATCTTGGAGCGGTCGTCCCTCCTACTTGGCTAAACCAAAACAGCAGAAGAAGCCTCTTCTTCTAAACCAGGATTATCCGCGGTCTCCCGTTTTTATTTTCTTTTGAAACCTGTGATATATTTTCACCTTTAGGAGGGATTTTTACTCTCTCCATGTATTTGAACTTCTCTCTCTTATTTACTTCAGCAGCTCACAGTTTTTAACTAATTCTGTAACTTTCTGTGTTCTTCTAAATCTGCTCCTTAGTCGCATCTTTTCGGCCCTGATACTGCCTCTAGTGGCGTGGGGTGGTAACACAACTAATCTAATTACATCACTAAATCAGAAAACCACAAAGTCTTTATTATTTACTATTAACTTAGGCATTACTGGAACCGTAAAAGATCTTATAAAACACCATATTTTTCATTTCCTTAAGGAATTAGAGCTAATTAAATGACATAAATAATACTTTCATACATTATAAATAATATCTATATATCTCCATCAATTATAGGAGGAACAAAATAAATAAGGAGAAATGAAAAACAACATGATCAACTATAATAAAAATGCCATTTGCAATGTATACATAACAAATGAATTAGGTACAGAAGAAGAACAACCCAGATTGTTACAACCAGGGTTGTTAAACAGATACAAGCAAAAATTCACATTTTTGTTTTTATGGTGCCATGTATATTATTCTGAGGGACGTTTTGTAGGTAGAGTCTTATATATAGGAAACAGTAAGATGAAACTATTTAGTCTATGAACGTGGAAATTTTCCTTCGACTCTAAAACGATAAAATAAATCATATTCATAGAATCACATTATCAACAATTTGTTCATAGAGCAAAAACACTTAGCAAGCTACAGTGGTCCCTCGTTTTTCGCGGGGGTTACGTTCCAAAAAGAACCCGCGATAGGTGAAATTCACGAAGTAGAAACCTTTTTTTTTCACGAACTGAAGGCTTCATATTGTGGAGATCAGCACCGAGTCTTTGGATCAGAACGGGAGAAAATGACAAATGATTATGATAAAAAATACAAAGTACAGCAGGACAAATAGTGACTCAGGTGTATTTCACTGCTCTTCTGACTGAGCCGCTGCATCCTGACTCCAATCTGTAGCGGTTTATCGAGAGAAGAACTTAGTTATCGGTTGTTGTTGTCGCTCTTTATTCTTCTGGGCAAAAAGATTCTTAGAAACCGACATGCTTGTGTAACAGAGTTACAAATGTGCTTTTTTTTAAAACAAAAAATATTATTTGTAATTCATTTTATATTGAGAATTTGTGAATTTTATTTTATTCAGTTATTTTCATTTGTAGTTTTTGCC
>CAEFZX010028774.1:0-17670 GCA_903066825.1 Alfaro cultratus
TCAATCACATTGTAAATTGTGACAGACAACATGCAGCTTATCTTTAAGTAAGACAGAGTCAGGCCAAGCAGTGATTCATTTAACGCCTATGATTTATAAAACTGGCCTTCCTCCATCTTACTTAAATCCTCTCCTAATTCTCTTTACTACCAGCTATCCTCTTTACTCCATCAATACTTTTCTTTTGCTTGTTCTAACAAAAAATAAATAAATAAATAAATAAATAAATAAATAAATAAATAAATAAAATAAGTATTCAGTTTTTTGGCTCCAAGGGAAGACTAAGGTAAGATGAGCCATTTTTTCTAATTTAGGATTACAATATCAAGGCAACCTTAGTTTGGTTGCTAACTTATATATCTGCATATATTTCAGGATATTGTGCATCCCTTCAAACAATCAGAACAACTACAAACCAAGCAATTAAGATAATATAGCTTGTCCAAAAGAAGTTTTCTCAAGGCACAACTTACATAATAAAGCTCAAAAATGTTACATAATGCCCCCCTGTATACATTTGTCTCTTTACCATTGATTGATTATTCATAATGAAGTACCATTTCAGGAGGTAGATAATTTCTGCTTTATCCTTAAATGTGTTCCAATGTTTTCCAGTCAATTATTCAGGTATTGTATTACGTGTATAAGACAATACCAGACAATACCAAGACATGTTTATGTCTTAAAGACTGCAACTTGCTTCATAACATGGAGCTAAAGAAGTGGGGAGTGGCCTTGAATGAAAAGTTAACTGTTGTCCATGGTTTTGTTCATTGGGAATCAGAGTGAGTAGACAACTCCGACAAGTGAAATAAAATATCGTCGGTCTTTTGTTACGCTGATGAGGCGCCTTGTCAGGAAATAGGGGTTTGATGGTCAGCCTGACTTCTTCCCTCAGAGTAACCCCAATTCATAATATTGTTATAGCGAAGGTCAGACCAAGAACAAGCACACAATGTGGGAAGAGTGCATGGTGCAAACAGCCAGACAGAGAGTAGCTATCTGACAGAACCAGCAAAGAGAATGAAGAAAGAGAAGATTAATGCATATCAGTGTGCAGGGATATTGTCCAAGTACTAATTAAAAATAGTTCAGGTCCTGCTCCTGTTCAGTTTTGTTGCCCCAACCAGAAATTGTCATGGTATATATATATATATAAATGTGTGTGTGTGTGTGTGTGTGTGTGTGTATTTATATACTACCTACTTCCTGCCTGCTCCCGATTCTTGCTGCTCTTTACTCCATGTCCTCTGTTTCTGCAGTTGCCAATAGCAACCAGCTGAACTAGAAGAGATTTTTGAGTTGACACATTAATATGAAAGACATTTTTTCGCCCTTGCACTGCATCCTTCTTCTGTAGATCATTGTGAATGACGGTGTACATTTGTTCTCTGAAGCTCTGTGAGTTTCTCAGAGAGGGAAAAAATAAAAATCAGAGGATGGAGGGGGAAGGAGAGGGGAGGGCAGACTGTTGCACATGTCTGTTGCCATGGGGATTCTGGCGCAGTGACTATGCAGTAATGTGGCTGCAGGAATGGAGGATTTGTTTTCACAAGGGAGGTTCCTGCAAAAAAAAAAAAAAAATGGAATGAGCATGAGCTGAAGCTTCAGTCCCCAATTATGTGAAGGGGGCATTTATTTTAAAAAGAGAGTGAGCAAGGCTTTACTTAGAGCAAGGTGCTGCCTCAGAGACCTTTGATGTTTTCATACTACCTCACCGTCCAGATTAAATTAAGGCCACCACCATGAGTGGATAGGAGAAAAATCCATTTCAATAAGGGGAACAATGGAGAGCTAATGGAGGCTTCATAATTGCATGTTCCCAAGATAAACGTGCTAATCAAATACAAAGCTTGCATAGAAAACAGTAATTTACTTTTCCAGGAGAGAATAGTGCTTTGAATATTGAAGATATAATCACTGGACCAGATGAATTAATTCTAATTAATAGCAAATAAACTGTATCATTAATATGGAAGTTAGAAAAGTTAATGGTCAGGCCTTTGTGCAATTGAAAATGGCTGCTATACGTTGACTGAATCTAATGCTTCTCTGCTCAGATTTAATTCTGAGGTGGGCAAGAGATTTGAGAAAAGCAACAACGTATAATATTTTACAGTATATGAATAAGTGAATGACTGGATGTAGTGTAAAGCACTTTAGAGTCATTTGACTTGATAATAGGCCAATTTTACCATTTACAGAACTAAACATCATTAAAGCTACCAGGGCCCAGCGGCTGAATGTGCAGAGTGATTTAAAAATAAATTAAATTACATGTAAAAACCTGAAATCAGTGTTTCAGAATTGTTTACTAGTAGAAGAATATATATTCTCTTGAAAATGAACTTTATGTTTTAATCATTTATAAACAAGCAAATAAAACATAATTACCTCTCATGTCATAATAATAGTGACATGAGATGTCATTATTATAATAATAATAGGTTCTAGCCAGAGGCATATTTACTAAATTATTGTTGCTTTTAATAACAAAAAACATCATTTTAGAGTCATTCAAGTTTAAACAAATGTAATGTTTGTCCATGGCATATTAAGGGTTAGAATTAGTAAGATAAGTACCAATTTTGAGAATTTATGTTGTTAGTACAATAAAACAACAGAGCAGTCTAAGGTGATGGAAAATGATTTGACAAGAAATAAATATCCCTGCTGTAATCCGTTACACCTCCAGAGATGAAAATGAAATAAACAAAAAGGTTTTTAATAGTACAGATACAAGACGCTGCCTCTTCTAGAGGAGTCTATAATTCTTTAAGATTTTTTCCCGCAGCAGCTCAGAGAAATCAGATCCAGAGGTACGGTCATGAGATACTCAAACGCCTGGCTGTAGTATATTTTGGAGCAAAGGTTTCTCTGAGGACGTCTTTACTTGTCCAGCGACATCCAGACGTAGGAACATGTCCCTCCGCCCCCGGTGCAGCCAGTGAGAAAAGAAAGAGACATTGTGTTGTGAGGGTTCATGTAGATTTATGATGTCACTGATATCATAAATATCAGTGACATCACCAGCTGTGACTCCTCCATCCTGGGAGCTGTGCATGAAAACAATTTAATGCTCTGCATTCTGGGATTCAGAGTTTTTACCAGTCTCTTTTTTTGTCCTAACCAAACAAAGTAAAATTTTAAAGGGTAGAAATATATTTTTGAACTATCTGAGCCCCTCTATATCTTTCAAATGAACATGTATCAGAATTCTTCCCAGAAGGTGAAGACAAAACATCTTGAAGAAAAAAAAAACTTTTGTTTGCAATGGGAGCAGGTATGCAGCTATGAGAAAATCAATATACCCCAACAAATTGAGATAGGCAATAGCTAGTTCCTGATGTTTTTAAATCTAATATATTAAATACTAATTGACAAGGAATTGATATGTTTTTGTTCTCTACATTGTTCTTTTGCGTGTGTGTGTGTGTGTGTGTGTGGGTGTGTGTGTGTGTGCGTGTGTGTGTGTGTGTGTGTGTGTGTGTGTGTGTGTGTTGTAATTGGCTTTTACCAAAGAGTCAGTTTCAAATCTGCATAATGTTTACATGACTATTGTCATAGAGGACAGAGCCTAGATAGAGAATAGATTTTCTTACTTTTTTTCATATATAATTTAAGCATTCACTGTTTAACTATCAGAAAAGTATCTGATTGTCTCTAGCGAGAATTTATTTCTGTGCTGCTTAGAGACGTCATCCACTTTAAAACCAACATTTCTGCTCTATTTAACAGCTACATTTGGACATGTGGTTACTCTAGCAGTTTTGACACACTACATGACCACAGCTTTTTTTTCCAGTCTTGACCTTTGCTGCATGTCATTTCATCTCACTCTCTTCCCCTTTCTACATTTACAGCTTTTTGAGATTTTACAAAGTTTTGACTTCAGAAAAGTGGAAAAAAAAAACAAACACAGGTTGAATAGTAAGAGCTAATATGTATAATTTGTTCATAGTTTCAGACATCTGTTGATCATAAGCTAGCAAAAGCTCATCTATCCATTGTCTCCCACTTATCCAAGGCTGGATCACGGGGATTCCAGTTCCAAGAGGAAC
Source organism: Alfaro cultratus (assembly GCA_903066825.1). Taxonomy (NCBI): domain Eukaryota; kingdom Metazoa; phylum Chordata; class Actinopteri; order Cyprinodontiformes; family Poeciliidae; genus Alfaro; species Alfaro cultratus. The sequence continues at coordinate 4,062 of CAEFZX010028774.1, forward strand.
GGTAACACTCTCCAGCTCATTGTGGGGATCTGGAGGGGCTCCTCGACCAAGGGGTAATTATTGATCCTCCTTCATGTTTGTGTCTTCACCTGGGTATCCTTTCCATGTGACATGCCAGGGAGCATCCTAATATTACCAAACTACCTCTACTGATTCATTTTTGATGAGCAGTGGCTGACCCATTCCATGCACCTTGAAGGCCTTGGCTTGAAAACATCAACATGAACACATCATTCACAAAGATATAAGACTCCAAAGTTCCCAAATCAAACACTCTCCACTCTCTGACTACAGCTTAAGATGCTGTGCATGAGAACCATAACAAGCTTTGGTTATAATATCCAGCTCTGACTTTTTTTCATCATAACAAGCAAGTGAGCCTGTTTAAAAATAAACTGGTAAGTATAAAATGTAAAGTTGATAAAACAACTTCATAAAATTTTTCATTATTCTCCAAAATGTTTGAAAAAACAATATTTGAACTGTAGAAATGTGGACACTCTAAAACATGGAGGGCTGTTCTTATGTGCCTCGTTGAATTTGTATAAAGAAAGTAGACAAAAGAAAAAAACAGATTAGAAAAAAAATCATTCAAATGACAAATTCAATGGAAAAGAAATTGCCTTATAGCTCATCAAGACTAAAAAGTAATGTATATATGCAAAGGTAACACCCAACAGAATTAATATGCATTGGCCTTTATAGTATCATCTATAAATATGATGTTAATCCCAACAAAAACAGAAAAATGCTTTTCTTCACCATGGTCAAACATGTTACCTTTAATCTGTGTGTCAAACTCAAAATGCTAGAAGATATTGGGTTTACAATTTTCCAATCTGACAGATGCCAATAAAGAGGGATTTAGTCCTCACGCTACCTTCAGGTACCCTTGCAAATCACATGAAACAAGGTCCCCAAACGTTTAGACCGGTGTGTGCCAAGTTGGCAGGGCATTACTGTCTCTGTAAGCAGAGGGATGTAGGGAGAGAGGAAGACTTTAACAGTTTAATAACCAGGCTGCTCTAGTGTTATCAAAGGAATTAGAGAGGAAGCCAACAGGATCAATATGTGGGCCTTTATCCATTTTACAAGTTCAGCGTTTCGATTGAAGTAAGAACTCAGGGGACACACAGCGTGTCCATAATGGAGCCAATTAAAACTTTTCATCAAAGTCTCAGAAGGGACTTTGATGCAGTAACATCTGAGTTAAACTGTTTTTTGATACTGTGAGATTAAATTGCACGGCGTATGTCTCTGACCCGTTAAAGAGCCAATGAGTAATTCTTTTACTGTCAGCTGAACACCGGGAACACAACAAACAATAACCATATGTTATCCCTATGGAGGTGATCCTTTGGGAGAGTGGAGCTAATCACCTTTACTGTTCTACCTCACTGAAACAGATGCAATAGACCTGGGAATTTCAGTTTTGTCACTGAGATTAGAAAGATTTGCCTGTAGAATGCTGAGTTAGAGCCATTGTTTCAAATTCATCTTCAATTTCCCAAGAGGAGAGCTTGAGCACATGAGCTTCTTTAAATGTCATAATGTGGTGTTGTCACTGTGTTTTGGTTTTAAACTTTATTATATTTTGTTATTTTGTAAAATTAATTGTAGCTTTGACTGTCTTTATGACAAGATACCTTTGTACTCATAAAGGTACCATTTCTGGAATTCAAAATTGTACATAAGTCCTGAATAATTTCAGAACTGCAAAAAATCTTTAAGATGACCTTTACAAAAAGTATGTTTTTCAAATATTTCTTTAAACTTCCACTATGTTGTAACAGTATAACATGAGACCGGAAATCTCTGGAAAACATCGAGTCCCTCTGCCTCCTTTCTGTGGTCCTACTGCCATCTGCAGAAATCCACCACTCCCGGTCAGAAACAACCAATCAGATGCAGGAGGAAGGTCTTAGCCCCATCTGCTGGGAAGATTTTGTACAGTAATTGTGAATTATTATAAAAAAATAAGTTGCATCCTTTTAACTGTTTCCATACATGCACACACATACTTGGACTTTCAGACTTGCCTTTTTGTCTGCCTTTCTATGAAGCACATTAGTTTTTCATATCCCTGCTGTTAAGGGTCAAAGCACACTTTAGCTTGACTCTAAGCCAGTTTGTGAAGATGTATGACTGAGTGAGCACAATGTCTACATTGTTCATCATTGTACTTAAGTTGACAATAAGAACATGAAGCATTTCCAGTGTTTTTTGGGTTTTTTTTGTTGTTTTTTTACTTAGTTTTATTTAGCTAGCTGCTAATTAATCCCGTAAACAGAAGAAGTATGTATTATGTTGCTCTTGTATACAGTGCTAGTAATTAAAGGTAGTATAATTTTTTTTCTTACCCCCCCTCAAGTAAAATCGTAGAGAGAAGAGGTAGGTGAATCCTCACTATAACCAACATGTATTCAGTTTTTGTTATTACTGAAATGTTATTTTTTCTGACTTGCATTCAGCTGTCATTGTTTCCTTGCCTCACAACACTGAAAGCAATCCCATTACTGGGACTGAGCGTGTGGGTTGCAACTAAAATGCAGAAACACTCAAATTAAAGGGATTCAGTTATTAAAGTTATTCAGCTACAGATTCCCAAGTGTTTATTTTCTGTAAATAGATCAATCAATGTGAATGATACTCTTTTTTTTTTTTTTTACTTTGATCTAGACCAGTGTGGGTGGAACTTAAGGTTAATTTAGCTTTCTTTTGTTACTCATTTTCCACACTACTCATGTATTACCAGTGGTCCAAACATCTGTAATCCTTTATACAAAGAGACATGAGCTATAATCCTGGTACAGTTACGATACAATTGCTTGACTTTAATAATCAAGACACAATTAGAGCAGTATCGCTACGTGATGCCAAAAGTACTCTGACAAAAACAGCTAAGCACCACAATAAGAGCTCAGAGGGAATTGTTCAATTTGGACATAATTTGAGACGTGTCTCAACCAGGTTATATAATGAGTCAATTAAAAAATAGCAGGAAGAGTTCAGACACAGGCACACGAGGACAGATTGGGTTATGCTAACACATGAATAAGCTTTGATCTATATTATTTCATACTTGTTCTGGTTGTATTTTTGGAGTCATTGTCCTGCTAGAAGATGAATATTCACCTTAAACTTTGCGTCTTAGGTTTAAAACACGCTCTCTTACAGGATTGGTATGTATCTATCTCCAACCATTACCAGATCAGCATCCCTATCAATACCGAAGAAAAACAATTCCCACTGCATGCTGCTGCCATCGCCATGCTTTAACATGTGCTTAGAGAGATATTAATTATTTTTCCACTACACAGAATTTTGCTTGTGCACACAGTGTATCTGGAAATGACGCGTGTGTGTGTGTGTGTGTTTTTTCTTTTGTGTGTGTGTTTAGTAAGGACGAGGATTAGCGTCTCCTTCTTAAAAACAAATTAAATTGTTCAAGCATAAACATAATCAGAGTGTTTTCAACATATATGTGGTAAACATTATATGATGCTATGCTGCAGAGACAAATATTCATAAAAATAGCTAAGGTGGTTAATTTCTACAGAAGCTCACTTGGTAAAAAATGTTACTAACAATTCTTATGCTCACCTTTGCTCTAGACTATTCACAATTTTGTTTTTTAAAGTAAGAAAGTCCCAATAAAATGTGGTACTACAGTCATTTTTCAAAGATACTATACAGCAAAAAAATGATCTTCTGCCCCCCTTATTAGACAAAAAGTGTATAATGTTTAAGTAAGAGCATATTTCTTATATCATTGCACATTGACATATATTCTGCTAATTACTCTCTTCACACTGTAAATAATCCAATTAAATATTTGGAAGCAAAATGCAATTATTTTTAAGGATCGTCAGCAGTGAGAGAGTCTTTTCTTTGTTCATTGTCTTGGGGATCCAGAAAGATGTTGCAGTTACAGAGGATTCTGCATAAGTTGCGGAATGAAACTTCATTGATTACAACTAATGACTAAATCTGATGAAGGTTGATGATGTTGCTGCATTGTGAGTAGCACACAGGCAACCAGTGCAGCTCATTATTTATAATTACCCCTTCCCTTTTCAGTCTTTAGGCATCACTTTTAGCCATAGCAGCTCAGAAACACAAAAACTGCAATTTCAAACTTTTTTCAACTAGTTTTTTCAACTTCTGCGCAGTAGTAGATTAGTTTTTTCCAAGTGACCACATTGACTTAGCGTAGTTAGGCTTTATGAAGGCTTCATAAGATTGCAGAAATTAATGAAGTAGTAATGCACATTAAATCATAAACTAGTTTATGAAGTTAATTACAATCATAAGGAGTGTTAATGTTAAATTCATAGCCACGGTGAGAACCCAGGGTTCTTCCCGAATACAATCACAAGCAAGTAATTTATAATTATCTTCTCTGTCTAGGAAATTTAAGCTGGTAATTCTAACAACTCTGGTCATTAGGTGAGAATATTAAACTAACAAACCAATTAAAATAAGCAAAGATTACATGCAAAGACAGTGTGTATTTGAAATGCATTCACTAAGCCACATTTCCTGGATAATCTCCCTCATTATGGAGGATTTTATCAAGATGGTCTCATTGTTCTACTTATATCTCAGAGTGAACGTTAAAACACCACCAGAAAGCTATACATACTTTAATTAATTGAACTAGGCAGTTCACAATATTAAGTGATATTATATATAATATTATATGATCATGACAAACAGGCATAATTACATCCGAAATAAAGTTAATGTATTGAAATCGGGAAATTAGCTGCTGTCACACAGAATTTACCTCCTCATTTATATCATTGTTCAGTTTTAATTCTGGTTCTTCTGACAGTGCCTAAAGGGCACTACTTACTGAGATTTATCCGCAGCACACTCAATTTGATCCATGTAAAATCACACAACCATACAACAATACTAAGTGAAACTGAGTTGGCTTGTGGGGAATGAAAGGCTCAGCGGATTTAATGAACTTGCACCTCCCAGTGAACCAGGAATACTCCCACTTCACCAGATGGCCAATCCTCCCCTGGCTCCCAATCTGGATTCTTTCTCTCCACCACTCTTGCTGAGGCAATGTAAAAAATAAAATAAATAAAATAAAATATCTTCTCTATAAAGTCCCAGCTGCTCAAGTTATATTTTGATTTTGGGTGCAAAGAGATGCGTACACTTAGACTCAAGATTTAAGGCTGAGTCATAAAGCAGGAATTCACTCCTGTTTTACTCTAAACAATCACTATAAAAGTTAAATTTAACAATTAAAAAATTCCCTCTGAGGAGGAAGTAAGGCATTAGTTCAAGTTTGCAGTTATTCTCCTGTCTTTTTCCTGGTTAATTTTGTATTATTTGTAGTAAGTAAACATGGCACAACATTTAAAAACAGATTAGGACGATGAGTACATCATAGTTTGTTTGGTTTTTTTTTGTACTTTTTTTTCTTTTTTTCAACAGTATATGCGTAAATGTTTCTGTTGCATGCATTTCATAAACTGTGAGGCTTTGCTAGCATAATTCTGATTGGGAGCAAGCAATTGTTAAAAGCACGGACCAAATTGGCAAATTGGGTGATTACAAGCTGGAAGTCATCAATTATTAGGCTAGTAGAGGCCATCCATTAGATTAAAATGTTCCTATGTTCAAATTATTTTGCATGTTAGTTTATTTTTTATTAATGATTGTGTTCAGCCACAATTTAAAAGCAATGTCCAATTTTCATTCATTCTCAGTACATTTTTCTCTCTTTTTTATTTTAATGTTATTTCTGTGATGATTGTGAATTTTTTGGTCATTAACAGAAGATTATCCACGTGCGTATTTGAAGACTTGTTCTTTAATTGTTGGTCGCTACTGACTCGTTTGACAGATTAAAAGTTTGTTTTTTGTTTTTTTGCAAAAATGTTTTTTAAGCTCAGATTTTTTTATTTAACAGTAAATTGAGAGGAAAGTGGGTTATGAGAGAAGGGGAAGATATGCGGCAAAGTTTAACGGTCCAGGACTCAGATTAAGAAAATAAAATAGACACTTATATATACATATAGCATAATATTCCAATTAATTGAATATTACTGTATACCGTTATGTGAAACCCAGCATGTATTTGTGGTTAACCTTGGTAATCAGCACGTAAAAATTTGCCTGTTTGTGCACACTGCTGGAAGTGACGATTTAATGGCCTTACTTTCTGAGGAGTTAACATAATTTTGTACCCCTTCTGGTATTGGCAGACAATTTACAAGGTTTCTGTAAGTCATTTGCACTGCAGAATATCAAGGGCATGGTGGAGGACGGCTTCTTGGCAATAGTATTGATCTGCTTGTAAACAGAAGCAACAGAAAATTAATCTAGTTAGGCAGTAATCTATGTGGCAATGACTATGTCCTGAGCAGTGGAGGAAATTTGTTTTCCAATATTACCCATCGAGGGTATAAAACCAAAGGTATAAAAATCAAACCAACCAACAAATCAATAATCCATCCATCCAACACTTTTTCCAGAAACTCTATATACTCACTGGACAGAATATATATATATATATAGATATATATATAGATATATATATAGATATATATATATATCTATATATATATCTATATATATATATATAACATTAAAGCTTCCAGTATATTTATTTCCCATGGATAAAGCATGTGTTTTAGTGTGTTATTGTTTTTATGTTTTTATGTTGTTTATCCATCGGTAGTGTTTTCTTATTATAAATATGGCTGACATATTTTCTCTCTTCTGGGTCTTTCATGATGAGAAATTTATCTAAGAATTATATTTAATTACTTATTTTCCCATTTTTGGTGTGGTTGTTAATTATTTATCCATCCATTGATTGTCTAACACCCTTGTCCCTAGTGGGGTCAAGTGGTGCTGGTGTTTATCTCCAGCTGACGTTCTGGGCAAGAGGCGGGGTCACCCTGGACAGGTCGCCCTGGACAGGTCGCCCTGGACAGGTCGCCCTGGACAGGTCGCCCTGGACAGGTCGCCCTGGACAGGTCGCCCTGGACAGGTCGCCAGTCTATCGCAGGGCAACACAGAGACAGACATGACAAACAACCATACACACACACACACACACACACACACACACACACACACACACACACACACACACACCTAGGGAGAATTTAGAGAAACCAATTAACCTGACAGTCATGTTTTTGGACTGTGAGAAGAAGCCGGAGTACCCTGAGAGAACCCTCCTTGCACCGGGAGAACATGCAAACTCAGTGCAGAAAGATCCTAGGCTGGGAATCGAACCCCGAACCTTCTTGCTGGAAGGCAACAGTGCTACAAACTGCGCCACTGTGCAGCCTATTAATTGTTTATACTTGTTTCTATTTTAACTCTATGCAAAGTGCTTTGTGTTAGATTTAAATGCATGAAAAGGCTTTACAAATAAAACTGATTGAATGACTGATACGAGTCAACAGTTTAATTTTAACATGCACTACATTTTTTGTAGAATTCAATATCTCATAAACGATTTATTTATTTACAGACTGAAATGTGTTATTACCTAAATGTATTGTTAGAGTTTCCTTTTTAATCAGCAGCCCTGCAGTTTAATGCCAACCTAGGCTTGATGTGAAGAAGTGAACAGAGCTTCAACCATAAAGACAGGCTCAGTAAAATAACCACGAGTTCATCATATTTAAAGCTATTAGGTGGCAGATCTCACTCAAGCTGCACACAGTGATGCTGCTGCTAATGCCACTGGCTATCTGCAAGTATCTCTTCATAGAGACGTGTGGAGGTGATGATAATGGAAGTACTTTCATTAATGCGTTTGTGCAACAGTGGTATTATTCTCTAAAATAATAACATCCACCTAACATTTTTCACTGTCTTGTTTCAGTCTTAAAAAATGGATGGCCGCTTTTTTTAAGATTATTCTAACTGAGCAAACATTCTGAGGATAAAAACCACATTTAAACAAAAGAAAAAAAAACACTGAGCAATCCTTTGTTGTTAAAGTAACTATATTGAAATTACAATTGCAGAACAAACAGCTCCACATCACTGTTAATACAAAACCCCTATTCCTCCTTCAAAGCCTTGTATTTTGCTTTCTCCATCCAGCGAGCCCCCTTTCATCTAAGTATTTCACAAGATCTACTATGTGTATTTGCATGATGTGAAAAAATGACCCGGCAGCTTGCATTTCAAAGTGCAATAAAAGAGATAGATGGAATTGCAGTTCTGTTTTATTCTTTAAGCAATAATGAGGACAACTTTAATATGCTACGTAGCTTGTTGTGTGGGCTTTTATTGCCTCCACCAAGGAGGCTACAAGGGGAAGAAAACATTTGCCCCGACCTTTTTGGAAGGGAGGCTTGTTGATGGAGTAGGACGCTGGTGTCGTTTCCTGGATTACAGAGCACAAGGACAGGCCACGCTTTGTATGTGTTGTGATCCGTGGATCAGACAGACAGCACAATGGTACTCGGGCTCCCGGGGGAACGTGCTGTTACCTACACCAGTCATGAACGTGTAGATTTTCACACTACTTTTCTTATACAAAACTATAAGAAAGCAGGAAAGGCAGTGTTCATGCAGCAGCCCCCACTTTGAGCTCTTAGAGCATAATCCATTAAATGTGTTTGGCTCAAAATATCCACCATATATATTTTTTTCTGCATAGTTTAGCTTGGTTTGCTATTTCACCTCCTTTTTACGGTAGCAACAGCAAATGTTGCTACTTTGAATTTTACTTACCAACATCTAACAAAAGACAATTTGTCAATTTAAAGGCCTTCACATGACAAAAAGGCTTTGGCTCTTTTCATTGCTTTGGGGGCAGCATTTCATTAAATTTACGATGTTTACTTTTACATTTCAAATAAAAATTTGCATCTAATATACTTATGGCAGCAGCTAAAAAATTATTGCTTTCATCAGCTACTCTGCTCCAGTCAAACCTTTATTTATTCCTACCTTCCTTCTCTGAGGCTTCAGATTTACTCTGGCTTGTGTTCTAGGATCAAAAGATGCTTTAGATATTTCAGAGTGTCAACATCTTGTGGAAGACTTGTCTTGGAGGTGTGATAAGAACCTGCCGCAACCTACTGACTCTAATTATAAGCAAGCAGTCGCTGACACCTGTCAGTCATGTAGAGGAGATAAGCCAGTCTGCAGACGGATAGATGTATGACCTGAACTAGTCTGACAATGACGGGGAGCAACAGGACAGCACTGCAGTCTTCATATGATCTATTATTAAGGCAGCAGAGAAGATTGTGCTTCTATCACCGTGAAATAAAACCCAATGTAATAAACAAAGAGTGAGCACAAGTTCATTCCTCCCTTAAAACTGTGAACATGGCACCAGTTTACCAATTTTCACACTTTAAAAAGAAACAAGTTGCTTCAACATTCGAAAAATCAATTGTTCTTCTAAAATGATTTTCATTGAAGGGACAATATTATGCAAAATCCACTTTTTTGAGCTTTAAATCATGTTATAATGGTATTTGGCTTTTCGGTCATCAACAGAAAAGCCAACAATTTAGTACACTGAAACAATTTAAATCTGTTTTAAAGTGCACCTCACAAGGCCTTGTTGTAGCTCCACAGCAGCAATATTGAACTTTTTGCTCCTTCTGTGCTTTCATCTTTGCTTTGCACACTCTGTCTTTTCAACTTGTATGTCTCTGCTGCAAGATAAAATCACAGTACAGAAATTATGTCTTAACCAAAGCGATGTGTGTCAGTGTTTGTAGGAAGCCATCTGACTCGCATTCTGGGTTAATTTGAAACTTCCCCCAGAGCAAAACAAATGCATTAGTTCATTTCAGCATATGTCCAAAATAACATATGTTGTGTGCAAGTTGCAAAACCCTCTAGCACTGATAGTGTAGACATTAAGACTGCACAAGTCTCTCTATCTGTCTATCTGATCGTCTTCTGACGAGTTTTATATATTTATTCATTCATTTATTTGACAACATAGACAGATTAATTCAAAATACATAGTTTGATAAACTGCCTGATGTCCGTCATTGTTGTAGTCATGGATGTCTTTATGCTGCTGCTTGGCATTCCAAAGTCAATATAATTAAACCCACAAAGCAGGAAAAGGCCATAAGAAGATGAGTAATGAGTAGTTTTCAGTAAGCTGTATCCTTAGTTCATCACATAATTAAGAAATTACATTTTAACGAACAGAGAGGTCAGTTTAGAGGCCTTCGATTAAATACCTTTTGCAGAACTACTATAAAGAACTACTTAATTTGCATTTTTGGAAGAAAAGCAAATAAAAACTTCTGTTTGACTACAAAAGAAACGTAAAATTCATGAAGACTACAAGGCAATAATTGACTGCTCTTTTCTAACACACTCACACATATATGACTTTTCTAAAACTTTCAAGATTTTTGCATCAATGCTGCAAAAATCTAAACACTGAACATAGAAAGGATGTCAACTATATTGTTATTCTACTTAAGTGACAAGGATTTTCTTATACAATTTCAAAGCTTTGAAATCATTTGGCAATAAATTATTTAAAATACATGTACAGTATGATGATGTTCTAAAGCCAGAAAACAAAACAATCTCAAAGAATGAAACATAAAGAAGTCACAATTGGCCTTTGCCATAGTTGCTCTAAATGGAAAGACAATCTAAAAATTCTATTTTATAGAACAAAAGCTGTGTGTAAATTTATCTTTTTTTGCCAGACTGATGGCACTTTGCACCGACTGATGGCATTTCTCAAATTTCGTTGTTCATGTGACAATGACAATAAAATTTTATCTTATCTTATCTTAAAAGTAACATTATGAGTGATATACAATAAAAAAAGAAAGGCATGGCAAATATAATGTTGATGTGTGCGAGTCTCTCTAAGACTGAAGTCCAAAAACAGATTGTGGATTTTATCATTCTTGTGTGTGCTCAGCCATGATTATTATTTTTTGATGTTTTGTTTTGTCTCCACCCCCCTCCCGTTTTGGACTAAATTAATGCAAGCATTTTACCGCAGTTGCATTCTGATTGTATTTTAACTTTCCAACTTCTCTTCTGTCCAGTTCATGCTTTGCATTCTTAAAGCAAGGTCCAAAGCACAAGCTGATCTGAGAGACCTAGTTTGAGTTGTGACGGTATCCCTAAAAATCACGTTGACAACTATATCATTGTAGTCCAATGAAACCTGCACAGGTAAAACACAGAGTGATTATGTGGAAAAAAGTGAGAGGTGCAAAATCACTTTTTTGGCTTGCTAATAAGTATTCCAGTGTTGTTTTGACGGATATCTGCAGCAATGCTGGTCAAACCTGGGATGGAAATTATGACAACCTGAATGCTACTGGATATTTTAATGTTTTAAATTTTGTCTGCCTGTAAGTCGCCACAGGCAACTTACAGGCAGACTGAGATTACTACAGAGTGCTTCTAAATCCCTCCTCAGGTTGCTTTCAGAAAGGAAGCAGTGGACGCTGCATTTGTGCAGCCAGTAACTGAACAAACAAACAAATGCATACATCTCCAGTCAAACAATATGCCTGAGGGCTCTTTAATGAAAAAAAGATTTATGGAATATCATAAATGTTTCATTACAAAAAAGTGCTAATTAGTGTTAAATAAATTAAAATAGCTTAAAACACCAGGGACCATATTTGTGAATCATAGAGAAGAGACTAGTTCTGGTCTGGTGTTGTCCAGACCAGAACTAATTTATTCTGAGCTGTGGCGCACAAAGCCTTTAGCTAGAGTCTCTCTGGTAAACCCACTGATGTCAAAGTTGCATGAAAACAATGTGAAAAATGAAAGGTGTTCAGAGTATTTCACAAGAAATGGGGGCAGGAGGAGAAGGAAGTAATATTCTTGCAATTAAATAGTTTAATATTTCTGACATGGAAATAAATATGACTTTTTTGTTATAAAAGTGGGGAAAAAAAACCACTGAAAAGCACAAACTGGAAAATCTAAAGCCATTGTGTAGCAATGACTAATTTAGATTTTTTTAATATCCACTTAAAAATGTCTCATTGTCGTCAGAAATGTTTTGTTTTTGTTTGTTTGTTCTTTAAATCAGGAGTTGTATTATTTGCCTCAATGTAAAAACTTGTAGCTTGAAAAGCAAAACACAAAAACATTTCATTTCTAAATCGTTGGCAGTACTTGTTACAATGTTTTACTAATCTCTAACAAGTTTTAATAATCAATATAATTGTTAGTCCTGATGGATGTAGGGGTGTGTTATAAGTTATGAATGTCATCATTTATCAGGTTCAGTCTCTGAAACAGTGATCTGGGGATCCTGGGGCATCATTTGGACACATTAATGGGCATCCAGACCTTAAAAATCTAGATAAACTTTGTAATTGGATGAACAGGACTCTGTTCACTCCTAAAACTCTCACATCACTTACCAATAAATTTTGAAAAAAGAGAAAAAGCAAATATTCCAGACTGAAATAAATGTTGCAATGTTGCATAAGCATAAAAAAGTTATGTCTTGGTGCACATAACAAAGATGGAGTTCCGAAAAAGATTTTAGGTTTGGTTTGACTTTTTTCTTTGCGTTGGTAAAATATTTTCAGGGAAGTGTTCAAAAAAAATAACAGTGAGATATTTAATTCTTGCTGACATCTCTTCCCAGTTAGATATGTGAGTTTGGTGAGTCAAGACACAGGTTAGGTGTGAGAAAATACATTTACAGTCAAAGTCTGCTGCAGGCGCAGAGGCCTGATGCTGACTGTGAGGTATCTGACGTGTTTATGTCAGAGTGCAATCTTGAAAAAGGCTAAAGGAACATTTCAATTTCCCTTTGTTTCTTGTAGATGCTCTCATCACCTGTTTTGTCTGCAGAGATCAGTTGACTGGGCAATACTGCTATTTAGGAGCAGCCGTCTTTGGCGCTGGGCCTAAAGGCTTGGGAATACATAACAAGCCACGGTAAAAGAAGAAACAAGCCACGGTAAAAGAAGACTTTCTTTTAATTTCAAGGTTTTATGTACTGTTTCAGGATAGAACTAAAAAAAATAAAAAATAAAAATAAACCCTACCAGGCAGTAAGAGTTTGTGACTAAATACTGTAGGAACCAAAAAAAAAAAAAACTATAACAAACAATGTAATGATATTCAATTTGATACCCAGTAATTTCACATTTGCTACTTTCTAAAAACTTTCTTTAAATGCATTTTTATTCAAAACAGAACAATTTTTTCATCAACATGTTTACTTGCTGTAATTTTGACATCCTCCAGTCACATGGAAACATCTAAGAAACGCGTTTACTGCCACATGGCAATTTTTGTTTTTTGATAGTTTTCCAAAAGCTTTAATATAATTGGAATATTTGTCATTAGCCTTTAGTTGAATAGCATTGCACTGCTCATCATCTTGACATTTTATTGTCTAACCTCTTGTTGAATGAAGTGAAATGAAACGTGAAGTATATATATATATATATATATATATGTGTGGCAACACTAATATATGTGGATCTGCTACTCCGCCCTTCAGAGCAGGGTGACCAGCAGGTGTCAACAACGCCACCTTGGGAATTGCGCCCAAGGAACTAGTTTAATAAGGCACGTTAGGTTCGTGACCAATGAGAACGAGACTATTCCATTACAAGATAATTCA